>JAVSBS010002992.1:0-14179 GCA_033124195.1 Coracias cyanogaster
TGTCTTCTACACACTCCAGGAACTTCCTGGACTGTTTCCTCTCTGCCCTGTTGTATTTCCAGCAGACATCTGGTAAGTTGAAGTCCCCCACAAGAACAAGGGCTGCCGACTTTAAGGCTTCAGCCAACTGTCTGTAGAACTCTTCATCAACCTCTTCATTCTGATTGGGTGGTCTATAAGAGACTCCCAACAGGATATCCACCTCATTGGCCTTCCTTCTCATCCTTATCCATAAATATTCAACTGTTCCATCCCAGTTGTTGACTTCTACACAATCAAAACACTCTCTAACATAGATAGACACCTCACCACCTATTCTATCTTGCCTATTCCATTTGAAGAGCTTATAGCCATCCATTGCAGCACTGCAGTCATGAGAGTCATCCCAGCACGTTTCCACGATGGCGACTATGTCATAGCTGTCGTGTTGCACAATGGCTTCCAGCTCCTCCTGTTTGCTGCCCATGCTGTGTGCATTACTGTAGATGCACTTGAGCCGGGCTGTCAAATTCCCTGCCAACAGTGGCCTGCCACCCTTAGGCTCAACTCCAGTGAGCCCAGTTTTATCCTCTTCCCCCTCTGGACCTAGTTTAAAGCCCTCTCAATGAGTCCAACCAGCTCATAGGCAAGGAATTTCCTTGGCTGACCTCACTACACGGGAAGAGGTCACAATATTCTTACTCTAGGAATGGCATTTCTACCTTCTGCTTTCTCAGAAACACTGAAGAACTCACACCATAGCAAACTGCCGCTTAAAAAAAGCAAGAGGCTGGATGAAAATAATTGGCAAGCAAGCAAATCAATTCGTTTGTAAACAATGGTACCTGCAGAGTAGATAGCAACCCGATCAATTCCTCGGTCCTCTGCTTGCAGCTGTTGTAAGAACACACCAACAGAGTCTGAGATAGGTTTGAGCGTGAACTGACAACGTTCACGCCGCGATGGAAGATTCACAGAAATCACAGGTAACCCATTTTGGTAAACCACCGTCACTTCTGCAAAGAAAATAAAAATTCAAGTTTATCATTAAAAATTAACAGGCCTTCTTAGAATAGTTCAGTATTTGACCCATGGAGAAAGAAGCAAACGTGGTTACGAGCTGAACAGAAAACGGACTAAAATTTTTGGGTTTTATCCGTCAATGAAAAACTGAGGGATATCAAGAGGTTTTAATTCCCACTCACTTGGCAGTATCTGTTAGACTTTCTGTGCTTGGTGGAAAAGTGAAAGCTATTCAGTCTAAGCACAAACATGTTTATACTAAAGGCAACATAGTATCTAAAAGCCACAACATGGTAGCAGAGATGTTTGGGTTAGTTCTTGAAAATGAAAATATTTTGGACTGTGGAAGACAACACACTGTGCAATTTATCAGGATTTACAGCCCAGAAGACAGAAGTAGACTGGGTATATTAGGGAACATCAAGGAAGCACCTACTTGAAACCCTTTAATTCTATTTAGCTCTGGTTTCCTCCTCTTTCTCCTGAGGCAACAAATATTTAAGAGAGCAGTTCGGAGTATGAGGTTGTAGGATCAGCAACTCCGAGTTTAAGCTTCAAGGTCACTTCATCTAAAATTCATGGGATCAATACAGTCTACTTCAGAAAACAGACACGACTTCTTAGGCGTAGATGAAACATTTTCCATTTCTTTGGTGCTGCCAGGAGCTTTTTCAAGAGCGTTCTTACAGATTTCAGTGCACCTTTCTTTACGGCAGTGACCCGGATGAACTGTAAGCTAGTTATTTTACTGCCAGGAAGACAGCACGCTCATTGTGCTTCGGGATGTCCATACACAGCAAAGAGGAGTTAAAAGCCCGGATGCCCTAAGCCCTCTACTGACATAAAAATAGGCAAAATTTCCCCCAAGCGCAGTAGTTGCTAAGACATTATTACAGTGCACCTAAAAATGATTCACTTTGGACTGCTATATATTTTTCTTATGCAAAGAAAAGGTCTTTTCTATTGCACAGAGCATTTGCCATGTCTCAAGAACTGTGCAGTCAACACCCACCCACAATGCATCTGGCTTAGCGTTCCCACCTGTTGTACCTTCAGCCAACTACGTGAACCACACCATCCACTTCAGCTCATCTCACTTGTGTAGTGACACGCCAAGTCAGTACAAATGGCAAACATCAAAACTAGATGGTCAAAGAACTCAACACAAATAGAAGCAGCAGCAAATAACGTAAATTTAACTATTAAAAGGGAACTATTTCTCAGCATAGAATTATAGAGTTGTTTTTGTGGGAAAAGACCTTTAAGATCAAGTTCAACCGTTAACCCAGCACTGCCAGGTCACCACTAAACCACGTCCCTCAGCACCACATCTCCAGGGCTTCGAAACCCCTCCAGGGATGGGGACTCCACCACTGCCCTGGCCAGCCTGGGCCAGGTCTTCACAACCCTTTCAGAGAAGACATTTTTCCTAATGTCCAACCTAAACCACCTCTGGCACAACTTGAGGCTATTTCCTCTTGTCCTATTGCTTCTTCCTTGGAAGAAGAGACTGACCTCCACCTGGTTTGAATCTCCTTTCAGGGAGTTGTCAAGAGCAAGAAGGTCTCCCCTGAGCTTCCTTTTCTCCAGGCTCAACAACCCCAGGTCCCTCAGCTGCTCCTCACCAGACTTGTGCTCTAGACCCTTCACCAGCTTTGTTGCCCTTCTCTGGACACGCTCCAGCCCCTCAATGTCCTTCTTGGAGTGAGAGGCCCAAAATTAACCCCAGCATTTGAGGTGCAGCCTCGCTATTGCTGAGCATGTCACTGTTCAGAAAGTTTTGACACCAATAGCCTTTATACCTTCCCTTCCAGTCATTTGCCACCAGATGATCTCATTTACCACCTGATCATCTGCATATTAGGACAAGTCTTGGGGTGATGCACCTTTCTGAAAAGGGGGGCTCATCTATGTTGTGAAAGGATGCACCAAATACACCTTTACAAAGCTAGAAAAGTCCTCTCAGGCTTTTGATTTTGCTGTCACATGCCTTCATGAATTGAATCAAGCATACAAAGACTTTTTTCCCTCTTCCAAGGAATTGCTACCCAGTGCTGACAAATAGGTCCTCACATCATCTTTAAAGACCAGCTGGAAGTGACCAAGTATGGACATCTGAAATGTCTAAAGCACTGCAAGAGGCCCCAGTATCTGGAAGCCTGTAAATGCCTATTCTCAAGACCCAGACACGTGACAAAATTTTAGTAGCTTTAGTGTTTCAAAGCTCAAAACTCAGAAACAACAGTCAGATATTTACTGGAAAAAAAAAAGCGCAACTGCCCATTTATTTGGACAGTTAGGTAGAATTTCAAGCTCCTTAGCAGCTGTTATGACACCAACTATCAGATTTTTGCATTCTTCCATTCAAGTATTTGAGGTAGAGTGGTAAGAAATAGATTAGCACCAGCTACATTTGTGATAGCAGGCTCAGAAGGAATGATCAGCATGTTTAGATGCTTAAAATAGCCACTTAAGTATTAAATTCACTGGTTCTGTGAGTAGCATATACAACATCAACTTACGCCCTGCTTACATAACCACAAGACATGAAAAACATTATTTAAAATGCTACCTAGCACACACAAAACCTTTCTCGAGGATTTCCAGATTATGTGAAGTGTTAGAAACCAAATTACTTCCCTTCAAAGGACACGCTCAGTAAATCTGGGATTACAGCTGGTTTCCGTTTTCCTTACAAAAAGCTTGAAAAAGTCATTTTCTAGTCCAATTTACCCGTGGGGAAAGTCCGTAATTCCAGTCTGATCCTCTCATCACTGCCCACACAAGTAACGCCTGGTCAGATTTTTACCGCATTGGAGAGGGAAGAGCTCAGAGGCAAATAAAGAAAAACTCCAAAGGATGTTTCAATCACACAAACCTAACAGACAGCAACAGATAGCTCCTGTAAAAGTGATTAACACGACACTGACGTGGCTGCACGCCTTGCCCTCCTCTGCCCTGTGGATCGCCCACATGAGGGCAGCTCCCAGGTACTAAGTGGACAAAGCATTTTGGCATTTCACTAATTACAGAGCTAACATTTCAGCCAATCTTCACTGATGAAATTTTAAGCCACTGTTTAAATTTCTGGGACAAGTAAAAGCAAGTGATTGTATACGAGTGTATTTCATTTACAGACTCCTTCAACCCGGCCAGGGATGCTGCTAAATAAGACCACGGAGGATTTTAAAACCTTTATGCACTATATTAAGCGTGAGTTTGTGCTGAGGTATGAATTCCATCCAAGGATCACAAAGTTTTCATTCAACCATATGTGCACAAGTGACAGGTCATTAATATGTTTAAAGATTTCTGCTCTTGCAGAAGAACAACTTAAGCAATATATAAGGCCAAAATAAAGCACAGTAAAAAAAAAGGGTATGGCCGAAGACATCAGTGTCGAACATTTACTACTGGTAAAGGTGAAGTTATCGGAAGAAATAACGAAAGAAATATTCAAACTCAACATGAGGAGAGGTAAAAAATCAAATCAGTAGCTACACACTTAGGTTATCCTCTAAACCTCACACGTATCCTCTACACTTTATCCAAGCCTTCAGGTTTTTATTTCGAGCTCTCCACAGCACTCACGTTCTCTTTGTGTTTGCACACACTCACTGTCCCTGGCAGGGGAAGTAACGGTGCTGGAACCCTTGGCTTCATCAGCTTTCAGGCTTTATTAACAAGCCTTAACAGGGAGAGGCTCCACTAACCACTTGTGTCAGTCAGCACAAGTGCTCTAGTCTTGGTGCACAGGGTGCAGATGTTAAGGCGGCAGTCATCACAAAGCTGCTTGTTTCCTCTTTGCATCCCAGCATACCGAGATTTTTAAAGTACCACCAGTGCGTTCTGTAGCTCTCTGTTACGTCAACCTCATCAAAAAAAAGCTTAACATCCAAGCTGCTCCAGAATTTAAATCAAGGAACAAAATTTCCTTGGCTTCCCAACGGATTCACCACAGCAAGCAGCACTTCTAACCATTCAAGCAAGAAGCTGGCACCAATGGCACTGTCACTACAGAAAAAGTTAACAGGGCAGACGGTCCCTGAAAGGGAGGTGCCACACGGACCTCACGGTTACATCAGGGAAAGGGCTGACAAAAATTTTGGACGGTTGCACGAAATTGTGTCTTTCTTTAAAAAGCCTGTCCAGTTTTGCAAGGACCGCTATTAGAAAAGTTGACTGTTTCCTTCATTCCTCACGACTGACTTTGTCACTTCCTCAGTTCAGGACTGGATTACCTCCTGGCCAAACAAGTCTCCACTAGCAAAGGAGTCAGGGAACATGAGTGAAGGTAGTGAAGTCAGAAGCAGGCCAAGAGTTCCACCATGTGGATACTCACCATCAGAGGGCACTACTGTACTGCAATAGACCACTCGCACACTCTGCCAAGGAGAGAGCCTCTGATGCACCTAGAAAATACAAACACAGCAAAAAGGACAAACGTTCAGTGCTGCTCCTCTGGCAGAATCGCACCCCAGAGCCACCTCCTGTCCCTCTTCCCACCCGCTGCAGGTGACCGCAAACCAGGAGCACCGGTCTAGAGCAGCCTCCTCCTCCTCCTCCCATCTGCCACCCAGCAGGGCTTCCTCCCCTCAGCCAAGTTTACCTCCACGCACCGAGCTTAAAGGGAGGATGTACAACAGAACAGATGACAGGGTTTTTTCCTTCATGTAAAATATATATTTTTAAGCCACATCGAATTAATCAGTTTTTCAGACATCCGTTTAGATTGCTACGCAGATGTGGAAAGTAGAAATCACACAACAGCATTGGTCTTTGAAGGTTAAAAAATAAGTTCTAGCGTGACAGTGAGGGAGAGTTAGGGAGGTGTGGATTAAAAGGTTCATTCTCTTAGGTTGTTTTCTATGCTGACACATTTTTTTCTTCATTCTTACAGAGGAAAGCCAAACTCTAAGATGAAAGTAGTAAACATGCCTGTTCGCAGAAGTTTACAGAAGTGTCAGGTTGTGCTAGGGGAGATTTTGGCCACATATTAAGAAAAACGTCTTCCCCAAAAGGGTTGTCACGGCCTGGTCCAGGCTGCCCAGGGCAGCGGTGGAGTCGCCATTGCTGGATGAATTGAAAAGCCCTGGAGATGTGGTGCTGAGGGACATGGTTTAGCGGTGACATCACAGTGCTGGGTTAACGGTTGGCCTCAATGACCTTAAAGGTCTTTTCTAACAAAAACAACTCCATGATTCTGTAAGAACTCATTCAAGATATAAGAAAGTGATACTGAGCTATATATAAAAAAACCAACCCTAAACAACAAAAGAGCCAAATAGGAAAAAAAGCACATAAACGATTCATATGTTCTGCAGCCTTGGCAAGAAGCTGATTTGATCACGAAAATCTAGAATCAAACTGATTTAAAACCTGTCTTCTAGCATAAGTTATAATAGTTACATACTAATCCTCCTCCACCTGTGAAATCAGAATTTGGGCACAAAAAAGCCCAACGTTAAATGGTGTAAGGCACACCACCAGCTCTCACTTGTCTATGGTGGTATAAGTTTCACTGACTAGCACGCAGATTTTTCAACAGCTGCCATCCAATATGGGCGTTTCTGTGGTCTGGGATTTTTTTGGTGTTTTGTTGATTTCTAAAACAGCTGCTAAACCTACATTTCTATAAAGCTCTCTGGAAGGTAGAGCTTGTTTTTTTAAAGTCAATTTCTAATGAAAGTTTGCAAACAACACCCAGGTTGTTGATAATTTCTCTGCCAAATTGCCCAGACCTCCACCTCCGGATTTTGTGTAGTTGCTTTCAATAATCTACTTAAAATAGCTTTATTCTATTTTAAATAGCTTTATCTGCTACTTCACTTTTCTTCTGAAGCCTGCCAGTTGCACGTTTTTTTTAAAAGTAACTTTTTTTAAAAGAAACAAAACCAGTAAAATACCACAGACCTATATGTTAGGAACCAAAGATCAAATTTGTCTTTTAACATTTGAAAATTAGCAATTCTTCTGGATTGACAAACATCATGTCCACTGCTGAGCAACCAGAGAACCCCTCTGCCCCCACCTGAAGAAAAACAGGTTTAAAACTCAAAATCACACAAGCAAAACACAGATACAACCTCACATCCTCAGCAAATCAAGCTCCGCTGTCTTGGCATCACTACTGTATTATGAAAATACATCAGAAGCTTCGATGATCAGAAGCTGCACCGCACATAAGCCTATTTTCAGAGACAAATTTTACGTACAATGGGGAAGCCTCTAAGAGAAATTTTTAAAAAAGGTCTTTTCCCATTTCAAACAAGCAACTTCAATTATAATCCTTCTAAAAATAGTACCAGACCAGATACAATAGTAAATGGGCAGCATTTACAAGTGAGACACAAAACCTCCTGTCAGAGATCCCTACCACAAAGGAGTTTATATGCTTATTTTACCCAATGCCATGGCAGCGCTGTCACTTTCAGAAGCACACTTTTCACCGCTTCACTCTTCCCTTTTACATGGCATTATCCCACCACAAAATGACTATATAACTGAAAGATATTATCAGCTAGCATCTGCAAAGACTCTACCTTAAGGCCATGAGGAGTCCCCTGCCCTTATGCAATACAGGCAGGAACCGGGGGAAAAGGGTTGAAAAACAGGGCATGTTCAGTGACTCATCAAAAAGCTGAGGTGGCTAACCTCTTTGACAATTCTTTCACCCCAATTCAGGGCTGAATGAACTCTGTTTCATTAACCCCTCAGCAGGACGCTGGCATACGTTTTACAGGCAGCGATGCTGGTTAAACTACAAATACCTGTCAGTCCTGCAGCTCTGAACTGCACCTAGCAATACTTGCTGCTGTTAAAAATGTCTTATCTAAAAGAACAGGCTCTACTGGTGAGGAAAAAGGGGAAAAAAAAAAAAAAAGGAGCAAATGAACTTGAAGTCAGCAGAGACCTAAATACCATCTTCTGCCATCCAAGGTTAGCGAGGGCTTAAAGAATCATCAATCATTTTTATTCTTGAAGGGTGGTTGTTGTTTTAAAATTGAGATGGAGAGAAACGTCTGAACCTTTTATCCAATGTCTGCAATTCTACAGCTTTATGTAGAAACGTGTCAGAAGGCTGAAGCTCAGGACTGAAGCAGGAGAGGAACTTGTTTCAAGCTTTGCTGACCAGATCACACCGTCGTTTGCCTGCAGATAAACAGTCCCCAGCTCACCACTTCATCAGCGAAGTGTGGAATAACTACGTCCAGTTTCAGCTGAGACAGACTTGTCCACCACTTCCAAAACAAGCAATATTTGGAGTGTGAAAAGCACCAAAGCCAGACCACTGAAATCAGAGACTTTAAACACCAGAATAACTTCCTAGGTCTCTCTAGAGACTGTATGCAGGAATTCACTTTTCACATACATTTTATCCCCTGTTCCCTGCATTATCTGCAGTAAGATGCATGTTAAGAAGTTCAGATTATGCAGCAGCTTCACTCCCAGAATGATTAAGGGAGCGAGAGGAAAAGAGAAAAATCCCAGTCCTTTGTCTAAAACTAACACTCCCTCCAGCCCTGCCAATGTCTATATAGGACAATCCAAAGGTGAAAATAACAGCATCTCTAATAGGTCCTAATGTAGCCATTTCAAATCTACATGGGTGACAAAGTTAATCAGAGACCTCCTGGAAAAAACAGCCTTTTAGCTACCAGTGAGTGGTCTCTGATGGGAAAAGAAGGCGTACTCCGGTAGAGCTCATGTTCTACATTTCATGTAATTATCAATGATAGAATGGTAACAATTTTGGGCTACCAACTCTCCAAACCCCAATTAAAATCAGAAAAGAAGTTGTCCCCAGAAAAAAACCCAAACAAACACGAAATAAGCATGAAAAAGGAGAATATCTTAATCTAGAACACAAGTAAAAAATGCTGCTAACTCACTACCCGAGGTACCACTGCAGCAAAATTTGCAGGGATTTTGCGAAAAACAGCATTCTTCACATAAAAATTTCTTACTGTGAACAAAATCTTTAAGAGATACATCCGCAAGTGCCAGCTGCACCATCTATTTTACAATTTATGAAGGGCCTCCGTTAAGCAAGGCTGCCTTAAGTCAGATATGAAGTGGCTCCCCTTTTCCAAGAAGCAACAGCTATTTTCCTCTCTACCCTGACTTTCACAGCATGAGTGTCCTTCCTGGCTCTAACAGTGGTTATCCTAAAACTTCCTGGCCAGCATCTCAATGACAAAAATTGCTGTAAGCTTCCCCAAACCACCCCAGTAACCCAAACCACGCACCTCAAGAATCCTGAAGAGCTCTGTTTATCAATCCTTCCCTCACTTCAGAGCTCCAACTATGTCTGCTCCTGCACTCAGCCTGTTACGCTTTGATCTCTCTGGAACAGCACTTCTGCCATAAGTCCTTGGGTCCCCTTTTGTCCTCCCGTTTTGGTTCCCCCTCACACCAGCCATATTGGCAAAGCAGATGAGGTGCAGAGAATTCTGACCAAAAATCTGCTGTCCGAGCTCTGTGATGTCTAACTTAGGAAATAGTATTTGTGCAACCAGTAGGTAAGCTCCTAGTTCATTTAAGAACATATAGCTGTGGCGGATTGAGTGTGCCCAGCTAGCTGCTCTCTCACTCCTCACAAGGGGATGCAAGGTGAAGTTGTTCATGACTCAAAATAAAGGCATGGAGATCACTCACCAATAACCAACACTGCCATAGCAGACTCAAAAAGTTGATTTACTGCCAATTAAAGTGGATAATAGCAAGAAACAAGACAGAAATTACCACACCTTCCCTGAACTCCTTTTTCCGACTGACCCCTTCACTGCCAGGTCCTTCCTGTACTTTGAGGAGGACCCTTCGGGAACCATCCATGCCACAGAACATGGAGGACCCCCAAGCCTCCATTTTTTTAACTCGTTCCTCTCCTTTTCCCCAGTATTTTCCCCGTTTTTACCTCAGATTCCCCAAGGCGTCACAGCAGCAGCGCTGAGGGGCCAGGCTGCGCCTCACCAGGGGCGGCCAGAACTGGCTGGAACCAGCCGGAACCGGCCTGACGCAGCGCTGGCCTCCCAGCACAGACCCCGCAGCCCCCAGGCACCCAATACAGCAACCATTAAAGCAAAGTCTGCAAATCAACTCCCTCACATGCGAACCGATGCCAAGCTCTGAGCACAAATGGGACCTTTTCAGTCCTCTGACATGAAGGATGCTTAGAGGAGTCCCTCGCATGGGTTTGAGGCCAGTGAGAAGGCTTGATGGCAGCCATCACGCCCATGATACCAGTGAAGTGTTGCTGCCAGCACCCTAAATTTTCTGTGCCTCCTTCAGCGTCCTCCCTGGCTTCCTCAGAAACCACCAAAGAGACAAAAACAGGCTAGGCTGGCATCAGGAATCTCTGCCTGCATCTCTCACCGCCTCCATTCTTTCAAGACATCTCGGCCCGCTTTGATGATCCCCCTTTAAAAAAAATAATAAAAACATCAATCTTCCTCTGAAATTAAGCCAAATTTTACCAGAGATTTTTTTCAATAAATTAGTAGCCCTGTATGGAAGACCTTCTCCAACTTTCTGCTACAGTCTCTGGCTACATTCACATAGTAAATATTACCAGCAAGGCACCCACCAAGCTTCCATCTGAGAGCCCGGAATGCAACAAAACAGCATGGAAAATCCCCAAACATTTGGCCAGAGAAGGGAGCGTGGTGGGGAAAGCCCTTGCACCTGGGAGCTCTGCTCCTGCAATGTGCCTGCAGCAAAGGTGGAAGATCCCCTGAGCACGATCCCCCCCGCCCAGGTTTCCAACAAGTCCAAAGTGCTGCTTTTTTAAACCATACAGCTCATCTCCCAGAAGCCAAGCACTTGCCTGATTAAATCCCACTGGCTTGAACTCATGTCTGTCTTTGCCAGTATGCCCTCGCTCGCAACCCACGCCAGGTCAGATTTTGCCCCCAAAAGAACATTTCGCACCCCCTGCCTCCACAGGGCAACGTTTCTGTGGATGAAGGTCAAGCAAATGAGAATCCGGCTGAACGGCAGTGCTGTTACTTTTTGGTTTTTCTTTTTTTTGTTTCAAAATCAGGCTGAAGAGACAGATACAAAAAAGGCAATACCAGTAAGATGTGGGAAGTGTTAATCTTTGCATTTGGAAGCACTTTGCATGACCTACACATTAGCAAATGGTCTTCACTTGCCACACTTCTCATTCCTACCTGAATTTTCTCTTCATCCAGCATTAGTACAGAGCTTCATCACAACTGCCAGGAAAGGAACATAAACAGGAGGTGAGATAATAAATAATCTTTTCTCATCCTGCTTCCTTTGCCCATATGCCTAAAAAGAAACAGGTAATCCACAGTGTCCAGGAAGAGGTGAGGGTAGGAGGAAAGAAAACAGAGAAAAGTAATTTGAAAGGAATGAAACAATTGCTCCTCATTCTTCATTGCGCCTTTCTCCCAGGTGTTATTGCTAAAGCGGAGACGCTGCAATGATGTGTCTTATAACAAGAACTTCACTGCTTTTGATGGCTTTAAAAGAGCCTCTTGAGGACAAAAGAGGGAAGAGGAGATAATGAAAGGGAAAAAAGTTTAACAGACATTAAGCACATTGGTCAAGCAGTCTCTGCTGCTTCTCACATGTGCTTCCCTTGCCACCATCCACATCACTTTTCCCCAAGATAAAACCAAAACAAAACCCCAAAATAAAACCTTTTTCTCAGTCCATGTCCTTAATTTTATTGCAAATGTCAACAGCTTACAGGTAATTACACTATTCCTGGTTTACTTGAAAGAGATGACAGCCAGGGTATGCCAGACTCCTCCCTCTTTCATCCCAGCTTTGCACAGTCCTTCCTACCTCTACCAGGCAACCTAAAGGGTTGCAACATTGCCCTCACACTTTGTGATGCCAGATCACGGTTCCATTACGAAAATATTTTTGCTGTACTGGAGAAGAATGGCTTGGATTCAATTTCTTTAATAAAGACCTCATGGTTACTGGAAAAAAAAGCCGAGAATTTTAATTCCCTTGCACCCTGAAGGCTTGAAAAAACAGAAATCAAATAAAATACCACGATACACATTTAAGCTTGTGTCAGCTTTGAAACCTGAGCACAAAGGCAGAGCTGAATTTTCCTAATTTCCAGATTCATTACTTGAATCTTCCTGTACTGAAAAGAATAGTACCTCTCTTCTCAAATTAAAGGGGCACCAAGCCCAGTTTAAAAAGCAGTTTGTAGAATTCAGTGGGTTCTGATCCCACTGATCTCAGGGGTCATGATTGTGTGTCCTCAGTCACAGCTGAAAACTGTATATATACTGAGAGAAGGAACCAGATGGATTACCCTCAGTGATTCCCCGAGGGTAGCTGACTGTTGTTTTGTTTTTTAATTTTTCTTCCTCTAGCACTTACCAGCCTCATTAGGCAATTCCTTTTATCTTTGTTTTAACCGGTTTAAAAGAAGAGCTCTTAGCCCTCTTCTCCCACTTTCCTGCCATACTGCATAAAAAAGCTTCCTGAGGAGGGAACTGCAGCTCTTGGACACATCCCTGGCACTTATAACATGAAGAATGAAACAATAAGCAGAGTTATGAAGTGAGATTTCCACAAGTGCAAGGAAATTCCTCCTGCCTGGGTGCAGGCTGGGGAGCAGCCAACTTGCACTGCTTTTCCAGGGAAATAAACTCAGAAGCAAGGGAACCTTACTTTCAGCTCTTGAAAACAAACAGGAGGCTCTTGCTGACTTTGGAGTTGGTGCCCAGCACAGGCAGAGCTTTGGAGAAGCTGCACACTCTGAAACAAGAGAGAGGTACAACATTCCACAAGCCACAGCAGCCCAGTACATCCCAGTACTGGGGGAGTCCTATGCCATCAATTCCCTCCTTGCCTCCCTGCATGAAAGAACACACAAAAATCTCATCTCTCTACCTGACCGGGGTTTGGTCCAAAAGGGGAAGTAGTGGAGCAAAAACCTAAACAGTCTTTGCAATGGAGTGCCTTGGACAGTAAGAGGCAGTTGTTTTGTACCCACAAAGTGACATCAAATAGGTCCAAGCATTAAAGATAAAAAGTAGTTCCTTCTCTCAGATTATGAGCCTTCTAGGGTAAGTGTGGAGACTGAATTAGCTTCAGGATTTAATCTTTTATGAGGTACTTAGTTGGGGAGTTGAGGAGTATTGCCCATAAATGCCAAGTAAGTTTTACAGATACTCTCAAATTCAAAAGTTCCGATCCTAAGGCAAAAACCAGGTTCTACAAGTATCTACAACTATCTGTGGGCCAATTAACACCGGCCAGGTTTCTTCAGTAACAAATATCAAAGCACAAGACATTCAGCTTGGCATGCTGCTTTGCTGTCTATATTGGGTTTGCATCAGTTCATAACTGGGTGTTATTAGTACAGTAAAAAAAAAAACCACAAACAATCCTTTTGCTAGTTGCACACATGTCTTATGAAGCCCTGGAAAAAATCTTCCTTTGATTAAGGGGAGATGCCTGACATTTTTCCTCTAGATATGCTATCTGCCATAAGGATTGCAACTCTGTAACTCCGACTTCTAAATCACTTACGTTCCCTGGCAAGTTATTGCCATATCATAGAAGACAATCATAGAAGAGTGGCTAGAAAGCTGCCTGGTGGAAAAGGACCTGGAGATGTTGACCAACAGCTTCCTGAACATGAGCTAGCATGTGCCCAGGTGGCCCAGAAGGCCACCAGCATCCTGGCTTGGATCAGCACTAGCATGGCCAGCAGGACTAGGGCAGGGATTGTCCCCCTGGACTCAGCACTGATGAGGTGATACTTTGAATACTGAGCTCAGTTTTGGGCTCCTCATTCCAAGAAGGACACTGAGGGGCTGGAAAATGTCCAAGGAAAGGCAGTGAAGCTGGCGATGGGTCTAGAGCACAAGTCTTGTGAGGAGCGGCTGAGAGACCTGGTGTTGTTCAGCCTGGAGAAAAGGAGGCTCAGGGGAGATCTTCTCACTCTTGACAACTCCCTGAAAAGAGACGGGATCCAGGTGGGGATTGGTCTCCTCTCCCAAGGAATAAGTGATAGAACAAGAGGAAATGGCCTCAAGTTGTGTCAGGGGAGGTTTAGTTGGACATCAGGAAAAATGTCTTCCCCAAAAAGGTTGTCAAGGCCTGGCCCAGGCTGCCCAGGGCAGTGGTGGAGTCCCCATCCCTGGAGAGGTTTCAAAGCCCTGGAGAGGTGGTGCTG
>JAVSBS010002992.1:14279-26735 GCA_033124195.1 Coracias cyanogaster
GTGGTGCTGAGGGACACGGCTTAGTGGTGACCTGGCAGTGCTGGGTTAATGGTTGGACTTGATGATCTCAAAGGTCTTCTGTAACTGAAAGGATTCCATGAATATCTCAAGTTGGAAGGGACCCTTAAGGATCATTGATTTCAACTCACTGCTCCATACACAATTATCTTACCCCTTAGGGAAAAACCTGTTTAAGCTAGCGCTCATCTCATACATAGCAGCCATACACAAGGTACTTCATAAAGAAGATGGACTCCCCATTCCAACAGTAGATAACCGTGGGCCATCTGCATTCCCAAGTACTGCCTTTATTCAATACACAGTAGTTAAATTTCAAGAGATCCTCAGTAGCATCCTACTTCAAACATCTGAGCGGTTTTCAACACTTGCTCTTAAGAGAGCAAAAATACAAATGAATACATTAATATTTTAAGGCCATTAAGGAGCATTGCTTCTTCGTGCTACAAGACGACAGATCAAGGAAATGTACATGCAAACTTAATATCCCTATATGTTAATGTTTAATATCCTTTAGTTAATGGTGTACCTTGTACCTATTTTGCAGGACAGCCTCCCACCTCCACCCTGAGAGAGGAACAGTGCAATGTCCACCCTCTGCGTGCCACAGGGATGTGCCCAGAGAAGGCAGCTCATCAGAAGTTAAACACAAGTGAAAGGCAGTGCTCTGCAGAGGAAGATCTTTATTGACATACTAATGAAGTGCAGTAAGAGCGAACACACGCTTATCTTGAACCTGATGTTTCAATAGCATGTTAAATTCAGGTTTGAAGGTTTCCCAGGCCAGCCTTCCTCAGCTCAGCTCACCTGGCCTCTGTGAGAAGAGGAGATAGGAAACTGGGGTTGTCCCCTTCCATAAAGCACGAGGAATAGCCTCATGGTATCCTGTAGCATTTTGTGTGTGGTTTCAGAAGCACAAGCTTGGCAGTACTTCCAACACTGCTGTGTTTCAGTTCCACACTGGTTAAGGAGGACTTGGAAGAGCCACTTTGGTCCTGCTCCTCTGGAGGTGGCAAGCATTTATCATCCTGTCTGTGGAACTGCTCCCCAAAACACCACTCCCAGCCTTGGCAGTGAAGAAGTCTGACTAGGACTCCAGTGCCCACACTGACCGCTTCATCATCAGTCATCTCTGGGAAGGTATAGAGGACAACCTGAGATCTAAAGGTTTTTATTTAATCGACCACTGATAAAGGGAACGACCAAAGGGCACCCCCTAGTAGCACTCACTTGCTCAAAGCTATTAATTTTCCCATCTCCTGCATGGAATTACTGTGCTACAAAACCAAAGGACATAATTATACTTAAATGTATGAAAGTACAGCAGAGGCACAAACAGCCAAACAAAGTTTCAGGAAAGCTAATAACCAGAGTCAATCATTTTATCTGACAGTCAATGCCATCCTCAGAGCAGGTTCAGCGCTGTCCATCCCTCCTCCAGGCTGAGCACAGGGGACAGGGGCTGAATGTCTGTTTTGCCGATTACCTGGCTCAGCATAGAGAACGGGACCATCAGCAGAAGACACGTGCACAAAGAGATGTAGATTTTATTCTCTATCTCCCTAGAGCGCAGGAACAGTGTAACATAGCCGGCAACAGAAGAAATAATCCCGCTCATCGCGGGTGATATAACAAAAGGGGAAACAAAGTGAACCACAAACTCAGTAACAGAAAGAAAAAGGAACCAAGCAGCAAAACCCAACAGAGGGAGAAAACAACCACACCCCGAATGCCACCAGAGCCATGCACAGACCACCCCGGCAAACGCCAGAGAGGTGCATTAGCAGAACAAACCCCCAACAAAGGGCTGCTGCTCCCCTTTGGGTGCCACCGCAGGGCCCACGGCCAGGCCTTCGTCAGCGCCAATTAATTCTGTCACTTCCTGGACCTCCTTCTTCTATCTTTGGGAAATGAGTTGAAACTGGGTTTATGGGCACATGCACTATGCATACATACACACCCCTCTTTAGTTTACATAATGATTAAGTTGATGCATAGGTTAAGTCACTAGTTAAAGAACCTTAACGAAAAAGCACCAAGAACTTCCCTGCACATTGTCAATGGTTGTCAAGTTACCCATTGCCAGTATATGTGATAAACCAGGACCATAGGGGAGCATTATGAAAGGAGTTCCCACGCACTTCGTTCCATTTTGGTTTAAAAATATTATTTTCTACTAATTCTACATTATCCAGATCACAAAAGGATTGTTTTAGCAGGATTTTAATGGAAGTTTTCTGGATTGTTTCAGCTCAAGTATTCTTCTTTTGTTTTATAAATCCAGAACATTTACTGGTTTTATACCATCCGAAAATTTTTCCGATGGGAACCATCGCAGCTTCATCCAAAGATTAATACACAAGGAAGGTCCAACACAAAACAAATCAGTTTTCAACAGCCAGCCCTGAAAAGCAGATTTGAACTCCTCGCCCAGCTACAATCTGTAAACCCCACATCAGAGATAGACATGCTACAAAGGGTTCGCACTTCACACTTCCAATATGAACACAGAGGCTTCATTTCTGTTAGGAGACTGAGAGAAGCCTTGGAAACAAACCACTACAAAAATGACCATTTTTCTAGTCATTAAGACCGTTTAAGAATCAACAGCCCTGGGAAAAGAGATTACCCCAGGAGAGGGGGATTTGGAATGGAAAGTAATAGGAGATCTTTGGCTAGGTCTGTTCCTTAAAGCTTTTCCAAATCAATTAAACTGGGTTTAATATATTGTGATAGGTGTTCAGTGGCCTAGAAGAAAGCAAATTACAATTTGGCTCTGAATTACACAAGCTGTCAGAGATACCTTTACACTTTGTATTTTCATTGATAGTCTCTGCTAGTTAATGAAAATCAAATCATTCTTGAGGAAAATTAAATATACACATGAAACAGCAAAAAAAAGCCTCTGTGGAAAAACCTCAGAGGGACAGGCATCAAGGTAAGGAGTTCAAAACATATGCTTTCCATCCAAGCAAGGCAGCTGGCTCAGCTCGTGCAGAACAGGATAAACCCCCTACTTCCTTTCCAAGAACCTTTTCAAGGCTTTTTCACTGCAGTAAATAGGCCTGGGAACCACAACTTTCCCTTTGATCCAATGCTAATTATTACCTAAAGTTCTTTCAACTTTGAATCCCAGGTTTCTTCTCCTCTATGGGAACAATCTTAAGAGTCTCCATCAGCTGCCACACCACTGTACCACCTCATAGACACGTGGGAGCCTGTGCTAACACAAGTTGGGTGAAAGCCCCCTCCATTTCCCAGATACATACATCGCCTTCCAACAACTTCACCCCATCTTGGTGTCAGACGGCGAGCTAAGAGCTGAAAATCTTCCCCCTGCAACCACCCAGGCTGGAGACAAGGTACGCTTTTACTCAGTCATGCTGCCTGCATCACAGGGACTAAGCACCACTTCTACATGTCTTTAAAAAAAAATAAATGCTGAGGCACGTGGCTTAACGGTGACCTGGCAGTGCTGGGTTAGTGGTTGGACTTGGTGATCTTGAAGGTCTCTTCCAACCAGAATGATCCTATGATTCTATGACTTCATGTGTGCAAGCGAGAACAGGCTAAACGCAGCAGATTTATCAAGACCTTCAAACCAGGACCAGGCAGTCAGTTTGGGTCATTCCTTAATGAGAAAAGTTCAAGTCCTGTACACTAAGGCCACTTTTCACTTTAAGATGCCATCATCTTAAAGGAGGTCAGAGTTTCCATCTGAGTCCTGCTATAGTCTTATTTTGGCTGTACTGAGTGGACAAACGATGGAAAGAGCAGGTTTCCACAACTGATACACTTGTGGGACTCTGCCTTGTTTTTCAAAGCTTGTGAAATCTGCTGGGTTCACAGTTGTGCAGTCTTGTGCTTGCACTGAGGCTCAGCTTGCAGTCAACTCCAAAACACACATCAACAACCTCAGGAGATCCAGATGCAAAGGAAGAGCGATTCAGGTCTAGGACTCCATTAAAACCAGCTTTTTTCATCCCTGCCTACTTATGCTACCGTGCTGATAGATGAACTGCACCACAACAACTCATAAGTGAACCACAATTACCTGTCACAGCTGCTAGTCACGATTATTTCTGACTGTATCTGCCTAAAAGCTTGCATGTCCAGAAACATTCTCAGGAGACATTGAAAGCAGATTCTTCTTTTAATTTTTTTTTTAATTTTTAGTATAGACAAAGCTAAAACAAGACAGAAAGCAGCAAGGCATTACTAGCTAACAGCTCAGGTGTGAGGCACAGAAACTTCCAACAAAATAGTTGATATTTGCAGAGACCAAGTTCCCCGATGGCACTCTGGAACTGAGTCGGGTAGTACAGAAAGCTTTGGCTTTCTCAGCACAGCAGTGAAAACGCATTAGCTGTGGAGAAAGCATTAAGAAAAGAACTAAATAGCCAGCTGTAAGCAGACTAAGTGGCTGTCCAGCTGAATCCTGGGCAATTCCATAAAAGAGCTCTAGATGCAAAGAAAAAAAAACCAGTGGGAAAGTAGACCACCATTTTAGACACACAAACCTGTAACATTTACAGCAAGTCCACGTTAAATATCAAAGATCACTAGTTTCTGAGGGAAAACAGTCGTGATGGAAACCAAAACCAAGCCCAAAGCATGGCTTGAAAAGCAGTAGTTAGCAAAACAAGGAATGCAGGTCGTGGCCTTGCTACAATGCTGCAGGGCAGAGCAGGACGCTGCACCGACTGTAAACGGTATCATTTCAGGAAAACTAAAACACAGAAAAGCCACTGAGCCATAGTACACCTCACAGGGATGACAAGAAGAGATGGTCTGTCCTCAGACAAGCACGATTTCTGCAGCGGTATTTGGAATAACCTTGTGGTGCTATCAATAAGGAGGCTGTAAAGCAAACAAAAATCCTTTTACCATGCCCCTTTCTCACAGGGGGCACAATGTAATTGGTGTTTTGAAGCTAATTTTAAAAGGAAAAACTCATCTTTACATCATGCTCCTGCAATTCAACAACATAACTGTTATCCTGGGGAAAAAAAAAAGTAAAGACTGCATTACAACTGCAACTACAAGAATGGCTGGGGGCCTACAAGAAAGATGGGGAGAGGCTTCTTACAAGGGCTAGTAATTATGGGATAGGGGGATAATGGCTTCAAACTGGACGAGTGGAGATTTAGATTAGAAATTGTGAAGAATTTCCTCACTCTGAGGGTGGTGAGACACTGGAACGGGTTGCTCAAGGATGCTATGGATGCCCCATCACTGGGCATGTTCAAGACCAGGTTGGTCTTGAGCAACCTGATGTAGTGGGAGGTGTCCCTGTCCATGGCAAGGGGTTTGGAACTAGATGATCCTTAAGATCCATTCTACGGTTCCATAAAACAGCCTGTGAAATCACACATGGGTGGTGGGTGACCGGCAAACCCTTCTCCTCTTAGGACAAATTTCTTCTCCACATAAGAAACCAAGGAAGATTCATTCCAATACATGCACAGACAAGAGCAGAAGAATTGATATCAGTTCACCAGTTCTTTTGGTAGCACTGAGACGTTCTCACCATGCAACGGCTAAGAAGGTACTTACGAAGTTAAGCTGCATTGGCAAGACAAGGAAAACACTGGCCTGTTCCAGCTTTTCTGGATGAGATCACCATCAGCAAGCTGTCACATGCCCCTACTCACATCAGGGGGCTGCTACCACCTCACAAAACAGTATTTCAACTTCTTCATTAATAAGTGTAACAAAGACATACAGCAACAGTTTTTACAGGCAACAACATCATCTGTTAGAGGTCATTGGTTTGGAAACATTTGTAAGTAAGACCTGTTCTATTTCTCATGGTAGGTGCAATTTGTTAGTAATATATACAGAATATTTAATAACACAGAAGCAAGTCTGACAGACCAATGTTACACAGTAGTAAGTCTGCTCAGTAGTAACTGCTGTTCTCCTCACCTTCTTTCTTGCCTATTCTAGAAAGGAAAGATAGATTTAAATATAAAGCATTGTATTTACTGGGTTTGACATGATGACTCCTTGGATTACCAAAGGTTTGCCAAAACCTCCATCCTTCAGCCCGCTGAAAAACTCAGGAGCATCCTACTGAACAACCACCACCCTTTTGGTTTTGGGGGCTGGTGGGAAAACCCGCTGACAAGTTTGTAGGAAAGCATGCGGCTGTTGAGGAAGGGACTCCTGGGAGAGGGAGTTTCCGCACACACATTTAAGGTATTCTATAGCTTAACTCAGCTGACTTGAAACTCCAGTATTAGAATTCTGCACCTTCCAGACAAAGCCTTGCCTAAGGAAGATGAATCACCTGGTTTCACCAAAGGAGCAAGGTCTCTAGGAAAGCATTCTGTCCAAATCACCCCTCTTAGCAAAGTGTCAGATCTGTACGTCATTTCCCTGGGCAGAAGCAGCCCGCTATGATGTTTAACTCCCCTGGTATCCCCCCCAGAATCGCAGCAGGAAGTTGGAGCTCTCCTCATCTCCACTGGCTGAAAGCCACGGGCGTGCAAAGCCAACTCCACCTCGCGCTGTGGTGCTGCTACTTCACTGATCCGCAGTACCTATGTCATCAGCATCACGGTCCCTTGCTGTGTACCAGGACGTTGGCATGACCTGCAGGAACCCCTGGGGACATTTTCCTTCACAGCCACTTCCACACCGCCAACTCAGTTTTGGAGAGGTCTACCCTGCACCGTCTTGGGCACTGGGAGATTTGCAGAGAGATGCTGTATGACTGCCCTACTACCACCTCCTCTAAAATAAACAGAAGAACCAACACCCCTGGTACCTGCTAGCTTAGGCAGCGGCTTATTTCTGGGTAAGAAAAAACTAGTGCTCATAGACTTTGTACAGAAGGAAGATAGAAAGATAAACAGAAAGCAAGCCTGCATAGCCCAAAATAGATTTCAATAAGCTTCCCCACACCATTCTCAGCCCAGCAAGAGGCTTAAAATGCTCATTCCAAGCTGGCTAGAGGTAACACACGCAAGCATCAGGCTCACCTTAACAGGGTGACACGAGCTTCCTTTTCTACCCCAAACCTTCCTAGAATTGCATTCAAATGCAATCTCTTTCCCTGCTTCTCTCCTCCCTCCACCAACCAGGATTTCTTTCATTCTCAATGTAATTAGGAGATAATTTTAACTCTGCCACTAGATTGATTGCACTGATGCTTAACTGCGCTATTAAGCGAATCATTAGCTGACATGTGGTGTCTTTTCCATCTGACAGAGCAATGCTCAATTTTAGTTGGGAGGCGGGGGATGACGACTCCAGAGGAACAACCCCCACTGCTCCTCAGCTTGCGCAGGCACACAACTACAGCTGTTACAGCACTGCTTGGGGAACCATGAACCCTTTATCATTCACAATGGGGCCAAGATAAGCAGCTGGAGCTTTAGTCCAACCTGCTTGGCATCCCACATCCAAGGTCACCTGTGAAGGACAACACAACAGTCAGACACTGGAAGCACTGCTGGGTGACTTCAGCAGCAGCTACCCCACATACG
The DNA here is from genome assembly GCA_033124195.1 of Coracias cyanogaster. Lineage (NCBI taxonomy): Eukaryota > Metazoa > Chordata > Aves > Coraciiformes > Coraciidae > Coracias > Coracias cyanogaster. Next base: position 21,791 of record JAVSBS010002992.1, read on the forward strand.
CGTTGTAACAGCCAAATAGAAGACCATCAATTCTCTGTACTGGAGCGTCGGCTGCGCAAAGGTCCTTCCTACTTCATTTTTACAACCCTGAAGTCTGGGCTTCCCCGTAACACGTTCTAGCAAAAGGTTTTAGACCTCATCAGCTCCAACTTCAAAATGCTGCTTTATGTAGTTATCACATATAGCATGATCAGGTGTTCGCTGCTACCTGGAAGGGGTTCCTGTGCCTCAGATCTATTTGGAAGCAGACTCATTCAAAGGAGCACAAAGTTAGACAGTACAGCATCTAGCAAGAAGCTTGTTTCAAAACCCACATGACAGCTGGCTAAGTTCTATGAAGGGAGTGTTTTGCCACCTGTTCCACCTGGCGATTCCTTCAAGGATCCCACATTAAGTAGTTAAGCGAACAGTAAGAAATCATTTAACAAGTCATTGTGCCCAAATTGATTGTCAGAGCATCAAGAGAGTTATAAACAGGCAAGTTCAAAACCAGCTGTTTTCTCCTTCTAGGAAAGCCTTCTATCCAAAATACAAATTTGCACAGAGGAACCATTTTGGAAGTCGGTGACACCAAGGCCTTCTGCAGCAGCAGCCACAGCTACTGACTTCGTTCCCTCTGCACTTGGTCTCTGAACCACCAAGCCAGTCTGCCTTTGCTGGTGTGAGAATGAAAGGCAGTTCAGACACAGCAGCAGTGGATTTATAACCACAACAGTGAACATTTTGCAGTCTGGCCTATGACGGAAGAACATCTGAAAAATATAGTGTTATTTCTGAGCTGTATGTTCTTTCAGCTGGATCCTGTTGGCTCACCTAAGCTTCCTCAAAACTCATGTCTTCTTTGTCCTATATAAAATTTCACTTAGTTATTTGGCTTGATTCTCTCTAGATACGTTGCAACTTAAGTCTAATACACTGAAAGAGCAGGCGTTTGAGCCTCCATTTCCAAGGATCACAGAACATTTTGGGTGGGAACGGTCCAACCTCCAAGGAAAGCTGCGCCTGTGAAGCTCTTGGCTGACAGTGGAAACCAAAGCTGTGCAAACACATACACCTGAACACATACACCTGCCCAGCATCCGTAGAGCCACAGGGCTGACCAGCTTTCTGCTTTTCTCAACTGCCAGAGCGACAAGAAATCTCTTTTTAATGGTTTGAGCTGAAAACATCCCTTCAGTCAGACAAGTGTCCTTGATTAGCTGCCTTCTGAGCAGTAACTGGCTTTGTCTGGTCCTTGCAAACAGCAAGAAAAAGCAAAGAGCTTCCTCGTAATGAAGGTTGATACAATAATGGAGGCTTTAAACTAGTGTCTGTGTTTGCTCTTTACAGAAGGTATGTTTCACAACAGTGACTGGCACCTTTTCTTTTCCTCTCTTATGTGCTATAGCACCTGGGAACAAGAGGAGTCTGATACAGAGACCAAGAAATGATATTCCATATCCCTTAAAAGAAACCTCACATGATAGAAATCATTGAAGTATTAACACAATGAAAGTTTCTGTTACTAATTTTACCACAATGCAAGTAAAAACCTCCAAGGTCTCTTGCAAGCCAACCTTGGGATTCGTTTTCCCCCCTTGCTTTTTGCCACAACAGCAGCATTCACAGTCCTGGGCCATGGAGAAACAGCTAAACTGGCACAACTGGGGAACCAAAGCAAACTCCAGATGGGCTTTTTAAAAGTCTCCTTTACAGACCTTAAAACACAACACAGACTGTCAGCGCTTCGCTGACCGTTGCAGCAGCTTTTTGCCTTAACTCGTCAGCCAAGTCCACTTCTTCAGAGGGCAGGGGGTCAAAGCATCTCTGTAGAAGTCACTGTGGCCATCTTAGAAGTGACCACCACAACCACGGAACAAACTGCTGGAATAGGAGGAAGCACGCCCAGTGCGCTGGCTAATTTTTAAACTGCTGCTGATGGCACGTACGATTTGTGTAGTTACCACACCGTTTTGCAAGAGAGCGGTCACGTTTCAAGCTTCTGCAGCTGTCACCTGGTAGCAGCTTTAACCGCGATCCACAAGAACAAGATCAACAGCAAATTCAAGAGCTATCAAAAAGAGTGTTATTAGGACAGCTCATGGATGTCCATGCTACTAAAACAATTTTATAGAACCCTCCACAAGCTGAAAGAACAGAGGGGGGTTTTTTATGTTTTAAATTATGAAAGAAAAAATAGGAGCTTTGGGTAAGCCCAGAGCATTATAAACATTAATACATGAAAAAAAAAATCCAAAGATGAGCGAAAGGACTATTTCACTACAAGCTTATTCTTCTGAGCCAGTGTATTTGTACTTCTGACTTTTCTCCCCCTAAGGAGAACACCATTCAGTCTACCTCACGTAGCAAGCGACAGAATACACGCCATGCACACATACGGGACATTTTATTCAACCAGTTCATACATATTTTACCCTGTTGGGTACAGGCAGCACAGTCGAAGACGGTCAGATCCTACAAGCACTGGCTCCGTTGTCACCCTGAACATTTCCACAAGCTCTCTGTAGCCAAAGCTAGCCGAGAGCAAAGATCGTCAAGGAGAATTTCCATTGCATCGCAAAACCCCAATGAACCCAATCCTTGAACCCAATGCCATAACCATCATTGAAAGGCAGTGAGCGAACAAGTTCTGAACTTTAATAAAAGCACCGCCAACTGCATTTATTCATAATCTCTTTTCAGATCAACCCTAAAATACAAGAAATGATACATGGTTGGGCTATGCCACATATTAGGCAACCTCATACATTACATTTGCAGCTGTTTCCTCAGCTGTCACCAGTCATCTACAACTTCTCGTGTACAAGAGAAACGGCCCGTGCTCCATTTACCAGCTTCCCCCACCCACACATCTGACCTCAGCATCTTCAAACCACAGGTCATGACACCATACACTATGTACCCCCCACTAACAGACACTTCATGCACTCCCCCGTACAGACAGGGAGAAATAAAAAAGCTAAAGCTTTCTCTTTACAACTGCATGGCCGGTCAAGAGTTACAGGGTTAGCATCAGTGTGAAAACCTACGTAACTTTTGTCAGAGACTACCAGTTTTGCCTTAAAATTTGAGCGGAGCATGCCCCTGCTAGTCATCATGATTCTATGATCAGTTGACAGAGCAACATGTTTAAGAGCTCAAATCAGGGAAAACAAACTGCATTCTTGGAAGAGAAAGAGGACAGAAGAGGAAAGGGGGTTGTTTATATGCAGAAATACTAAGTTGCTTTGAAGCAAAAGGCTCAGGTACTTCATTTGGGGTTTTGTGGAATTTTTTTGTAAAAGCTGATAGAAAAATAGAACAGTGGAAAAGAATTTTCCACATGGCTACATCAGAAACGGTGGCTCAGCTGCAGTTCTCCAGGAGCAAATTCATGGTGGTGATGCACGCAGAAGCAGACCCGCAACGCTGCTCAGTAGTATGAAGCGAGTACACGAGACAAGGATCAAAACCAAACTCAAAATTGAATCGGTTACTAAGCTTGAAGCCTGTTTCTATACAGCACTGCAAAATATTCGTTTGCCCCTTAGCACACCTCGTTTCAGGGTTTTTTTAACAGGTCAGAGAGATGTGCAAATGTCACGCCCGTCCTCTAGCAAAGAGTACACGGTTTGAAAGAGTGCAGCAGCTGAGCCCGGGACCCATCCTTTGGGAACAGAGAACAGATCCCGAATAAGCAGGTTCAGCATTTCTTTTCCTTTAGCATATTTGCCCATGCTCAGCCAGTGAAAACCTTCCCCTTGCCAGTCATTTTATACATGTTAAGCTTTTCCTCTTCCCAGATACCAGCCAGTATTTCAACATTTCAGAACAGCAAACCAAATTTACCAGAGGAAGGAAACCAATACCTACTTCCACTGCCCCAAGTTCCCAGTCACCCGGACTGTACTGTGCTATTATCAGCCCAGTACGTCCCACAATGAACCAGCAAGCCCCAGTATTGCACACAGTGTGGTGCTCCTGACAGCCTTGCCTAAGGTCCACCCTTTTCAGGCGTCCTTGCCTCCTGTCGTTCCACCGCTCATTGCTCTTTATGCCAATCCAGGGAAGCTTCCACAGCCGTTTCCTTACGGCAGCAAGGCCGAGAAAAATATTTTACTGAACTGTGCAACCTTCATTAGCTTCTTGGCTCACGGACATCAGAAAAGTTATCACTGGCTGATACAAAGATATCCAAGGATATTTAATGCAGTTAAAATATTTCTGGCACAGAAGAAAAACAAAAAAAGTGTTTCAATGCTTGGCTAAGTTTCCTGCAATAGTTGAGAAAGCACTTTCTAAGCAAGTTTATCCATGAGATCACCTCTTTGTGATCTACATCAACAGTTTGATTAAGCACAAAACTATTTTCAAGGACTTGCCAGAAAAGGAGAAATAATAGAAGAGCCACTGCAGAACAGTTCCCTAACACAGGCACTCGTGCTCTCTATCCTCCTCCATCGGAACCACTCAGGTGTGATCTCTGAGTTGAAAACAATTTTTTTCCTATTTAAAGTAACTAACGAGTATAAACTAGCTGTGTCATTTCTCAAGCACTCACTGCCTTCCTCTCTACAACCTTCTGTTTGCACAGCACTTAAACCACTCAGTGGGTTCTTTCACATGAAAGATTTCACTTAGGAAAGAACCAGAAAAGGTAATCCAGGTAAAAAGCAAGTGATTTATCCAGGTACCTGCATCTAGAAAGCGTTCTTCCTCCAGACAATAAACTTTATGCCTTCTTAGGAAGGATTTGACACAGTCATCGAGCGCAAATAAATCGTCCAACTCGGAAAGCAGGAAGTACACAGGTCAAAATATGCTTTCCAGCTCCAAATCACCATTTTTATCTTTGCCTTGCTCCCCGTAAAATAAAATTCCATTTTATACTAAAGGTAACTCTCAGCGCTACCAGCTTCTTGCTTCACTCCCCCAAACTTTTCATTCACCCTTACATCATCCTACT
>JAVSBS010002992.1:35871-49537 GCA_033124195.1 Coracias cyanogaster
GCTGCTCTGGGAAATCCCTCTGTATAATAATCGCTTTAACCAGCCAAGTCACACAGCAAAGGGCCACAACAGAAAGATGAATTGATTTCTACTACACACCATCAGTAGCACATAGGACAATAGCCGAGACAATGGTGTTAACACGCAGATGGGCAATAATCTAATTAACAGTGACTTTTTTCACCCCACAGGTCAAAATATTTGAGTTGCTTTGAAAAGCGATGTCCAAAACGGCTGCTCTGGGAAATCCCTCTGTATAATAATCGCTTTAACCAGCCAAGTCACACAGCAAGGTTCACATCTCGACGTGAAGAATACTCGAATGGCATAATGAATACAAACAAAGGGATTTCCATTTAATGAGCGGGAAGCAAGTCTTCATGATTAAATGCCTCCCTCCTCTCCTCGCTCCGCAGATCCCCGGGATAATTAACACTCTGGGACAAGAGCGCTCAAATCGCATTGTTTCTAAATTCACTGATCAAACCAAACACACTGAGACCATCTGTTTCAGCCTCCTTATCACATACCTATTTCCCTCTGACTAAAGGAAAGCTACTTGTTAGCAGCAAGCTTCCTAGTATGAATTTTCCTACTCCAGCAGCAGCATTTTACACTTCAAAAGTGTAATCTCCTCTTTTTATTTTATTTAAAGGGGAGCTTGCTTGAGCGACAAAGGGCACCCTGGAGAACCCGACATGGGAAATTAAGTTAGAGCTTTCAGCCGATCCTGCCAACAACCTTGCTGCAGGAGCTTGAAGGTTATGAGTGGAGCATCAGCAGGAGGGGCTGCCGGTGTCCAACGCCACTCGCGTTGCGGAGCAGGAGCCGGAGGTGGGAGATGACAGGAGATACCCTTGCTGGATGATGCGGCTCTCCCTGCATACTCCATGGGAAAAGCGATGTGGTACGAGGAATCCCGGCTCCCCTGGCAACGAGATGCCTTTGCCAAACGGATTTCAATAAGGCGTAATAAAAAAAAAAAAAAAAGAGAAAAGGGCTTTGAAATTCAGTGAAATCGAATCTCTATCTCTTCCCTTCCTCTCAATGCCACTATCGAGGGCTGCTTTGGGGAATTACCTCTGCTGCAGGGAACTCCCACATCAAGCATCAGAAGTGCAAGGCAGTTCCGCAGTCTCATTTCCAACGTGCGTGCTCGGGGTTCCCCTGATGCTCTGAAATTAGAGCCTTATCTCTGCATCACATTTACAGGCATAAAGCAACTGCAGGGAAGTACTTATGCATGAGAACACAGAGGATTTTTGCCATCAACTCCCCCAGTTCTTAGTGCACTACAGCAGACAATACCAGCAGATAGACCAATATGTTTTTACACTCCAACCTCATCTGCTTGGAAATTTGCTCCCAGAACTAATGACGTTGCTTTAAGAACAGAAATAAGAAAAAAAAAAAATCTAAGGCATACCAGAAAATCAGCATATAGAAGAGGTAGTGTCAAAAAAAAGCAATCAAGTGATTTAAAACTGCAACAAATTACCGACCCGAAATGATGCAGAAATTCTTCACATAGTGGCTTGCCTCTTTACAAAGCATAGATGGACTTTGCAAAAAAACCATTAACCCTTCAAGATCCTTTGCACTCCCCCATTACTCTAAACAGAGTCATTTCTCTCCGTGAAGGATGTCTATTTACTGAAGTGCAAGAATGATCCGGAGCGCATCAATACTGCGAGTTATTCCCACAAAAATCACTCTGCTCTCCTACTGCAGCCAAATGCTTCTACTGGAGCCATTACTGCAGAATAAAATCTTTGTCTTATGCTACAAAGACAACCAATTCACCTATCGCTGTAGCATCTTCTGTCCACAGGTAATGATAAGCAGCGGAACTAATTATGGAGACTACGTGAAAAAAGCACGACGGTTTTGCTTTTTTTTTTTCCCCTCCTCTATTCCAACTGATATCTTTTCCTTCAAAAAAACCCAAACCAAAAAAAATAACCACGCTTGAGAAATCAGTGTTTTAAACTATATTCAGAAATTAGCATTGGTGGGCAGAGCGCTTCAGTTCTGACACATCAACAGGGATTTCCATTTTAAACAAAAAACAACCAACCAAACAAAAAAACCACAAACTTACACACCACAACCTTTACACTAAAAGTTCCTGGAGATTTTCCTGTCTCTTGAACATTCACACTCCCGTCTGAAGCCCATTTCCCACCACTGCAACTGTAGGGTTTTCTTGAACAGATGAATATTCTTAATAGCAGGAGTTTGGCTCCACTTCTCCAGCTCTGAGGAGCTTCACATGCAGCCCAAGCCAGCAGCTACATCACCCCTGGTACCTGAACTTGCCCACTGAATTTGGCAGGGCTGAAGCATTTGTTGCAGGGTGTTCACACTCAAACCACGCAGCTCGGGACCTCTCTCTGAGCAGGAAGGCAGCTGTGATGGGGAACCTGAGCGGTTAAAGGGAACTGAGAATGCAACTTCTCATCCACATTCCAGCCGCCGCAGAGCGCTACAGGAAGGGCAGGGGTGAAACCAGACCTTAAACGAAGATGCAGCATCCACCATTTGAACTGTGTGTCATTTCAATAAACTCACCTGGAAGATGAGCCTTCAGCGTTCCACGTCTACAACAAGCCTGGCCTCGCAGCCCTTTGCACCTCACCAAATCAAGCAACGCAGTCCAAAAAAGTCACTGTATTTAGAAAAAGTGCTTTTCCTCAGTGTTTCCCCTCTAGGCTAGAATGCCCATCTTGGAGAATAAAAGCATCTTTACCACTTGCTGCATTGAAGACAGAAAAGGCTCAAGAAAGGACAAACTTGAAGACCCACAGTGAGTCTGAGCGTACAGCAAATAGAGCCCATGAGACCATTAACTTCCCCAAAAGCCAAGTACGTAAACCTGTAGGAACCTTCTAGATCTCATACTCGCTCTCTCCTAAAGTCCTCAACTCATTTCACTAAAGTACAATTTCTTGACCAAGCACCAATGTCAGGAATTAAATTTACTGCAGTTCATGCCTCTTCCTGTGCAAAACAAGAAAAAGTTGGGCAATAAAACATAGCGTGTTACAATGCACAAAGTTCCTACCTGTAAGCATCAAGCAGCATCTCCCTGCAGGCATGCTCAGCACCTCAGGGGCAAGAACAGCACAACACTAAAAGGAAAAAGCTGCACAATACACAAATCTACCTTTTACAACTTGAACTTGGGGGTTTTTGTTAGTCAGAGGCATATTTTGCTCAGTGTATTTATCCAATATCCTGTTATATGCTCAGTTTTATGAATGTCTGGGGAGGACAGCAGCAGGAGACTGATAAACGGGTAAATGTCAGCCACATTTTGGATACCACACATGCAGAAACGTAACTTGGGAGGCATGCAAAAGAGCAGAATACTTCTAATCATTCATTCAGAAGAAATAACATCTCTCTTTAGTCAGCTGTAGTATCGCTACGAAGAGTGGAAAATTCATATTCACAGAATCAATGAGTTTAAGAAAAGTGTGTATGCTCCATGATGAGCTCATTCCTGCCTATATTAAGTAATTTTATAAATCAGAGAAGTAAACACACTCTTGCCCCCACTCTTTCTCCAAGGCTCTGCTATACGATTTCCCTAGAGACAGCAGCTTGAACATTTGCAACACAACATCTCATTACAGCAGAGTGATATTAATACCATGCAAGTATTTTAGTCTGAAGGTTGCGTGACAGGCAGCAAACATCTGAGCCACACCGTAGGTTCAATCTCCCCAGGCCGTAGCCTTGCTTGCGAGCTGTTTTCACCACTCTTGCGTGGTCACCAGCACGCCACCGCTGCCGAGCTTTAAAGCACGGAGGGAGCACAGGGAGATCTGCTGCCAGCCTTGCGTTCACAATTCCACTCCCATTTTGATCGCAGCGAGCCACGTTTTTAGTTGATGGAGGTGGCAGGGCTTGTAAGTGCAGACAAAAATAAACTCATATTCACAAGCTCATAGCAACCAGCGATGCAGGAGTTTGACTGAAGCTGCTCCCAAAACATTTGGCCCTACACAGTCTGTGAATGAAAATACAGCCCCTCTCTTCCTTGTTCAAGGACGGCAGAGCAAGAATCCAAGACTCCCGAGCCGTAGGTTGAGGCATTACTCTTTGCAGATGTGTGAAACCTGGAAACAAGCTACAACCTCCTGTGACATCTAATAAAATATTTTCCTCCTCAGTTCTTCAAGAGCATTTATGAAGCAGAAATTGATTTAAAGAGTGACTCTTGAACTACTGATTTTGATATGCATTTAGGAAAATCTATGCCAGTACTGAACAACCTCAACCACCGCCGCCCTTTTGCTCAGCAAACACAGCCACAGAACCTGCAGCATGATGCTGTTCGGTAACTTACAGCTGCCTCTAGGACACTCCTCTTCCACCCTCAGAGGTGTTTTCACAGTCCACCTGGCAGAAAGCATTGGATTTTCCATCTAGTCTCAGGGAGAGGGAAAACCACCATCATTACTCCAGGTCCACACCACTCTTGCTACAATTGTCTCTGAAGCTGACAATTACACGCTGCTGTTTTGAGCTTCTTTTACCCTCAAGTTACAGATCTTCAGACTGATGTACAATGGAGACAAAGACCCCCTGGCACCTACCCTACACCCTAGCAGGGACCCTTCTGCTCTACCATACCTCAAGGCTATGTTGCTCCTTCTCCCACATGCAACTTGAGGTGAGGTCTGTATATTCCATGAGTGTTAGAAAAAAAGCATCTTCCCTAGCAGAGCAGAGCTGAACTGCTAATGTTGCTAAAGAAAGATTTCAATCACAACAAAAAGCTAAAAAAAAAACCCCAACCCAATCAACATATTTATTAGAGATCCTGCAGGTTTTTGTGAGATCTTCAGGTGTTTTTTTGCTCAATTCCAAACAGCAGGCAGGTAAGACATCTCTTCTTTCTTCCTACATCCTATAACTACTTTTACATCGCACAACTTCCTAACTTTGCTGTACGAGAATCCTGTGCTATTTTATTATCCCATCAGGGCATCTGTATTTCAGACAAGAAGCAGTCTCTGAATTTATCTCCCTCCCTGTTGCGAGGCTTAACTAACCTCAGTTCCGTAACATCAGGCAGAAGATGCATGAAAGCATGACTTCTAATATTAAAGTTACTTTTTCCTATAATAAAATGAGGGCGTAGACGTGTTTTCCACTTAAAAGTGATGCTCTCCAGGGCAACAGGCACCTACTTTGACAATGAAGGCTGTGAAGACAAAATCCCAACAAATTCTCACCAATTCATCTCCATGATGTTTGACACTCTAGATATTTTATGTCCCTACTGCTAGGTCAGGTAATCAGGATAATAGCAGCAAGGTGACTATGGGGTATCTCTGAGGATTAAAAACTGCTAACCTGTCCAGAACTCCTTAGATAGCGACTGAGTAGATCCTGGAGCTGCCACTAGTCCTTCAGTCCAACCCAAGTCCTCTATGGCTCTGATGTGAAACGTTCTGGGATAGGCAGTTCAGAAAAAAAAAAAAAACACAAGGAAGGAGCTGCTTTTTTAAAGTGTTATTTCCAGCATCTGTTTACTATGGCTTTAAATGGAATATCAAAGATACCAAAATATTGCAATCAATAGCTGGGAAACAGAACACAGCATTCTGTGATACAGCTAAAAGGAAAGAACCAAAGTATTAATTTCTTTGGAAATATTTACAAGAGAAATCTGCCCAAACAGATCTCCACAGGAGTAAGGATGCTTGGCAATTAAACCTACTTGTTAACCACATTGTAAGCTAAGTTAACTGGGACAACACCTGATTGAACAATGTTTTTTATATCCATCATAACAGAGAGCCTATCTATATCCAAGTCTTTTGCAGGAGGCTCTTCAGTTTGGCTCCCCAACACACAGGCAAGTCAAACCAGAGGCACTTCACAGGAATGAGCTGCTGTCAGCTGTCTTACACAAGACATTGGAAAGGAACTCATTTTCAGTGCCTCACAAATCTCCTCGTAGACATTTCTAGCCCTCTCTAGAAAGAGCTAGTTTAATACTAGTGACTGGTGTTAAGGAAGCAGGCACCCTCATGTGAGATTTTGGTTTCACTTAAAGATGGTCTGACAGATACGCAGCTAAAAAATGATAATATACTCAAGAGGAAAAAAAAAATAGAGAATGCTTTATAGCTATAGTCTCTAATCTCAGCCAAATCTGAAGGATCAGCTCCAGGGAAGGAAAAAAAAAAGAAAAATGATGTAATAAAATATTATAATATATAATAAAATGCTCTTTTCATGCATTTATGCAGGGCAACCTCAAAACATATGATATGATCCCATTATGCTGGCTACAGTGTAGTCAACATCTTCAGTTCTTCTACAAAGATCCAGATTTTTAAGACCGTTTTTTCCAGCTCACACAGGAATGTCAACATCCAGGTGAAACATTAAAGCAACAGCCTTCAGTTCTTGTACCAGCACAAAGAAAATATTCAAGCGAGTCAGAGCAAGAATGGTTCTTATGACATCTACTTGTTCCTCATTACCACAATTCCCACAAATTGTGCGGTTACACCCAAGTCATCAGCAGCTTGGAGGAGCCCCAGTGCCCTGTGGGGACTGCCATTTCTTTTCTCCTTCGTCAGGGAGAGCTATAGCTTTTTGTCAGACCACAAGGAAAACTGTTCAGCATCAAGTGACCTCTGGAAAGCCTGAAAAGACGGTCTTGACCTTGGTGGACATGCACTTCAACCCTGGAAAACACTAAATCTTCCCTACGCTTATTTAAATACATGGAAAGTAAGAACATCCACACATTGTGTGGCTGTGCCCTAAAGCCAAGGGATTTTCGATTGCTCATCTTACTTGGATATGACTTTTCAGAGGAGGCAGCATCTAACTGTGCAGTTAAACCTGCCAGCAAGAACCTAGCCACTCTCTTATTTCCACTAGTTACGTGCCAAAACAAAGAAATAAATAATAATCTCTGAAAGGACAGTGGAAATTCATTTATGGCAATAAGTTGTTGTTATAAACACTTCGGAAGCATTTGGTTAAGTAAATAGAGCTAAAGTCACACTCTCCTCAGTGTTTCCATTCCCTGTGTCCATGGCTATGCTAGGTGACCAGCCTCATTCTCCCCCATTTCAGGAGCTGAAGGACTGTCTTGATGTCAGAAAAAAACCCAACACAGTGGTGCTGGTTTTTAAGCTTATCAGTTTCAAGAACGCTTGACTGCATTTTCAACAGCTCCAAACATTTTGTGCCTTCAAGCTGCACCTGAAGTGGGTTAAAAATAATCTTTTGTGAACTTATTTTCCTGTTTTAATAATACCTGTGACATCCAGGAGAGCAGCAGTGGGCTACGTGTCCTGTTTGGGGCAGGAAACAGCATTGGGCAGAGTAAAGGTGATTATTCCCTTCTGTACTCCCCCTTATTTCACACCAGCCAGGGAACATGAGGATCCATGCCTTGGCATACACCGCAGCACGCACGTACATGACAGACCGCAAACTGCAGAACAGATCACACGCCGTGGTTTGCTCCTAGGCAAGACCACTCATTACGTGAGCAAAAGCTCTTTCTCCGGCTTGCTTTCTTAGACCGTTTGATCATTCTAATGGTCTCATATTATGAAGCAGCGTCAGCAAAACTGCAATTTTCCTTTTCTTTTCATTAAAGCTTCGAAAGGCATCCAAGTCCTCTCCACGTGACGCTCTTCAGCTCCCCGGTGGCTCAGCCGAATGCTGAAAGGCAAGCTGAAAACTATCTAGCATCATTAAACAAGGTCCCATCAGAAGGCATTCCCCCCCTCCCCGAATGACTCACCCGTCACTCTTCAGGCACACAGCTAGCACGGAAAAACCAGCCACAGTCCAAGACAAACTCCTACAGGGTCAAAGACACTAAGAGCTAAGTTTCTATGCTGGGCAGCTGCATATGATTTTTCTTTTAATATGATTTATTGTATCACCTATTACAGTCACCTTCTCCCTCTGCAAGCATCCACATGATGCTGTTGGTCTCAGCTGGTCACCTCCTCCTGAGTATTAAGGTACTTCTACAGAGACAGCTTTTTAAAGAGAATTATATAATAGGTGCCAATAGCAAATAACATTCCAGAGTAGCAGCGTGTGGCAAAACATGAAGGTGGCAATTAGCCCATCAGCTTTGTCTTTTATCTAAGCAGCTTATAAAGAAGCAAGTATTTATGTCTCCTCTCATAGCAACCAGGACAGGTTATCAGATCCACTGTATTCTGGGCTGTACAGGATAAAAAGCCCTGACCTGAAGAGCCCACAGTTTAAAGCTACGGTCAACTCCAATATAAGCTTCCAAAATACGGCTTTTTATTCTAAATCCACTTGATGGAGCTCACCTAAAGTAAGTAGCTCCTGTCAACTCTGGAAATGAAGGAACCTACAAATCAGATGACAAGCAGCATTAGTGCTCCTTCCTCAGGATGTCTTTAAGGGGAGAGTTGTCCTATGCTTTAATCATTTTCACTGCAACCACTGAAGTAGGAAACTAATGTTTCAAGAGACAGAAATACTTCCATCCGTGATTTGTAAACCCTGGGGTTTAGACAAAAATAGCATGTAACAAAACTTAGAATAAGCAGATTTGGAAGCAGTACCAGCCTTGCGTTTTGCAGGTGGAGCTCTGCAAGGTTGCCCTTACTGTGGTGGCGTAGCTTTGATACAGAAATAGAAAAAACAGGCCCAATTACGCATTTTTCTTCAATAAATAATGCAAAATGCCTATGCAGCTCTGTGAGCAGAAATTCAAATCCAGGTCATTTAGGTAAACGTCCCACCTGCTACAGATCCACGACAGAAACAGCTCTTCCAACGCAGAGACATAGCTCTTTGCAGAACCAAGTCCCAGTAAATCTTTATTTTACCTTACCATCACTACTATCAGCATTTACAATTTATGACATGCAAAAAGAACTTACTATGCAAATCATGAAAAAAAAAATGATAGTGTTTGTTTTGGAAAGCAGAGCCCATTAATCCCACTGTTAGGAGAACTGATTGCGTCTTGGTTTTTACTACATCCAGTTATATGCCTAAAAAAATCTCCGCCCATTAATACAGCTGCAGAGAATTATAAATTTTGGACGTAGGATGAGAAAATGAAATATTTTTTCAGGGGAAGGGGGACAAAACAGCTCTGCAGAGTCCCTGAGCCGGTTACACATGAAGTTTCAGATGCTGCTCTTCTATCCCTGCTACTCCACATCCTCAGGGGAGACGGAGGATTACTGCAGGGTGTTTTCACGAGCTAAACGTTACTCAGCATAAGTATTTGACAGCTCTATCGTATGAAATCAATAGCTTGACCTCTGCTCTAAGCCACCGCAGCCTCGCACGCTGTCAGGTGTGCAAGCTGAAACCCTCCACGGAGCCCCTGACACCAATCCCACAGCATGTCTGACGCGTGAGCACAGCAGCGTTTGAGCTGCTTCCCCCTTCACAGCGAGCACAAGAAGGTACGAAAGCACACCCCAGGCTTTGCTCAAATGCCTACAAAGGCATCTTGCCACCGCTGATGGGTGAGACGAGCAAACCGCCAGACCAGTACAGCGAGGCGTCTGCTTTTACCGACAAACTCTCCTTAAACACCAAGTTCTGCCATCTAGGAGAAACAGCCCAAACAGAGTAGGCAGAATTCCAGCAGCACCATCTCAGCAACCTAAGACTTCTTGCTAGGTATCCTCAAGCCACACCGTGCCAAGAATATAATGCACAGAGACCATCTTAGCAGCACTTACGGCGCACAGCTAAAATACTCCCTCCACAAGGCTGCCTGCAATGGTTCTGGAAGAGGGAAACAAGACTGCAGGTTTTTTGTGAGGTTCCTGACACAGGAAGGGAATGGCAAGAAAGCAGGTCTGCTTCCTCAGCCACCATGGATGATACAAAACTGGGGTGAGTGGCTGACACACCAGAGCTGTGCTGCCATTCATCAAGACCTGGAAAGGCTGGAGAGTTGGGTGGAGGGGAACCTCATGAAGCTCAACGAGGGCATGTGTAAGGTCCTGCACCTGGGGAGGAATAACCCCATGCGCTGGTACAGCTGAAGGATTGACCTGCTGGAAAGCAGCTCTGCAGAGAAGGACCTGGCCAAGAGGATGGGGCCAGACTCTTCTCAGTGGTGCCCAGTGACAGGAACAAACTGGAACCCAGGAGGTTCCACCTGAACAAGACGAAAAAATTATTTGCTGTGAGGGTGCCAGAGCCTGGCCCAGGCTGCCCAGAGAGTTTGCGGAGTCTCCTGCTCTGGAGAGATTCCAAACCCACATGGATGCAATCCTGGGCACCCAGCTCTGGGTGACCTTGCTTTAGCAGCAGGGCTGGACAAGATGGTCCCTTCCAATCCCTACCATGCTGGGATTCTGTTATTTAGTATTGTTAAAACTTCAAAATTCAGTGATGCCTTTTTTAACAGGGCTCAAGCTTTTTTATAAATAACGCTGAAGTTACTTTTTTCCTCCTAATCTCATGGTAGAATCCCCAAGTCCTCATTCTTCTCTGAAATGATTCTTTATTGCCTCAGCTCTTCTAGGTAGTAGCATATAGTCGAAAATGTTAAATAATACAGTGCTAGAAATCACATTTGCTAAACCCCACTATTTTTAGGACAACATCATGAAAAATAAGGCACCTCCCTCTTCCTCTCAGATCCCAGTAGTTCTGGGATCTGGGGCAGCGCCAGTACCTCAACTGACACGCGTTTTCAAGCATAACAAATTTATTACAAACCAAGTCAGGTATCCAAGACCCAGCTAATTAGACTTTTTTTTTTCTTTCCCTACACAGAAAAAGGCTTTCTTCTTATCTCTCAGGACTAACAGATCACATCTAGATTTGTCCCCAGGAGCATTCTTCCAGTGTATGCTTGTTTCAAAGCAGTAGAAATGATGAAATAGCAAGATACATTACAGAAAATGCAACTGGGCATTATATCAACTATGAGACTCTCCTGTGTTTCTCACACAGCACATCAGCTGAGGAGCCAAAGGCAATCAAAACTATAGCTCAGAGACAATGCAAACAGCTGCTAACCTGGGTTTGAACACTTGGATCTGAAGCTGGAATTAGTTTTATACCTTTTTCACTCCAGTATGCCAACCGGTATCTTAACAGCTCTCAAAGCAAGATTTTCTTTTCCATGAGGAAAAAATTCTTTGCGGTGAGGGTGTCCAAGCCAGGCCCAGGCTGCCCAGAGAGGCTGTGGAGTCTCCTTCTCTGCAGAGATTCCAAACCCACCTGGACATGATCCTGGGCACCCTGCTCTAGGTGACCCTGCTTGAGCAGGGGGGGGTCGGACAAGACGATCTCCAGAGGTCCCTTCTGACCACCACCATGCTGGGATTCTGTGAGACAAAATAACCAATATGCTGAAGGCATTTCTACAGTCTGTCCATTCTCTCACAATGTGCAGAGCCTGCAGAGGAACTAAATACATTAAGGTCTCAATTTGCTGCACAGCTAAATGTCATAACAGACCTCTAACACAACATTAATCCACAGTATACTATTATTTGTTCCTCAGCATTCTAGATCACAATTCATGGCTTTCAGCGTACAATTTATTATTACAGTTATTCAACGTAATCAAAGCCCCATGGTATGTTGCAAGCTTGTCCCACCTTGGTTTATATACAAACAGGGAGTAAGTTTGTAAACGTCTGTTGACCCAAGCGAAACATTTGTGTTCCTACAGCATTTTTAAGTCAACAGCTGCAGACATTTGTCACAGGATTAGGAAGCCACATGCTTTATTTTAGAAAGCATTACACTCAACTGGCCACTGCACATTCAGCAAGGCCGCAGTATCTTCATTTTTGTTCACGCCGCTGATGCAGCAACAGGTGCGGGGCAGTGCCCAGGCAATATGATCTACTACCACTTGCACAATCCACATGGCTCCCAGAACCACCATAAACTTCTAACAATCCTGCCGGCAGCACAATGCAAAATCCATCAGAACGTGGATGTTTTTATAGACACCTTACGTGAACAATCAGAATTCCTTGTGCTCAACTCTTCCCCCTGGATCTTTCACTTGACAATTTTAAGCCAAGATTTACAAAATGGTGGAGCTTGACTAAAAATACTTATTATGTGCAGTATTGTATAAGAACTTAAAAGCACAAGAAAAGTGCAGTATTCATAAAATCAGTAGAGCCTCGAGGAAGTAGTTTAAGAGATGAAACAAAAGTTCTTCAGATGTCCACCAAAGAACACATAGGTGAAGAAACAATTCCCCAACACCATTCTAGCAAGTTCTGTGCACTCATTTTTAAAAACTGTAGAGGCTGATTCAATTCCTCTGCAGAACCTCTGGCTTTCCACTGATAAACCAGTAATAAAGATGACCTTGGCTATATTGCTTCTCATCCCCACCCTTTCCCTGCAGGAAGAAGAGAAGCTTTCAAAGGACAGCAGGTCTCCTGTATAAGCCAGAAGCAAAGTCCAGAGACTAAAGAATCAGCGATCATCTCTGAAGTACAGTTCATCATAAGTCACCTGAGCAAAAAAACTTCACAGCAGAAGGACTGGGCAAAGCTCAAGGAATGCAAAAAGCCTTTCCCATCTTTTTCATCTGTGCACGGAAGGCCAAAATTACTTCAGAACCCTGTTAGGTTACAAAACTAAAAAATAAAGACGTTTCTCCAAGTATGGATAATATACATTAATGCAGAAAAACGTATGTTACAAGCTGAACAAAACTCCTTTCTTCAGGAGAAAAGAATAAAGTCACCTCTGCTTACCAAACAGGAATAAGAATGTTTTCTATGTTTTAGGAAATCCTGTCCAACTCATCACTTACCTCAGAATTCCAAGCTTTGAAACAATTTATGCCTGAACTAGAGAAT
The DNA here is from genome assembly GCA_033124195.1 of Coracias cyanogaster. Lineage (NCBI taxonomy): Eukaryota > Metazoa > Chordata > Aves > Coraciiformes > Coraciidae > Coracias > Coracias cyanogaster. Next base: position 48,720 of record JAVSBS010002992.1, read on the forward strand.
GCTACCGTATGGGAAGGAGGAATAAACAGCAAACAGCAGAGAGCAGTGCTTGAAAAATCTGCCACCTCTCATGAACACAATTACATCCAGAAGAAGGAAATAGAAGTGTTCTCTCTTACAGAGATAAATACTTTCTCCAAAAAAGCAATACATCCTTGCTCTCTAATCAAGGGAGTAATCATACAGGGAAACAGGAGGATGGGAACAGCGGTTAGTCTGAACAAGAATTTACAGTCTAGCACAATAGGTATAATATCCAAAGGCTAAATCTTTCGATTAAGGGACTTGCCAAGCAGCAACATAAAAAATAAAAATCCTAAGAGACTGTAGAGTTATGTCTGAGAAAGAGTAGGGGATCAGGGCTACTCCCAATTCACACAAGCTTCTTCAACACTGGTGGACCAAGCTTGCACTCGTGTCAAAGGCTGTCCTGCAAACCTCCTGGGCAGGAGCCCGTGGGAGGCTCTCTGCTGCTGTCAACACGCCTCTAAGACCCGATGTGCTTTAACATGTCCCTCAAGGTTCATATCTGTCAAGGAGAAAATAAATCAGGCAACTATTTCTACATGTTCCTGGAAATATCCCAACCTATCCCTATTACAGTGTACCAGCACTTGAAGGGTGGCTACCAAGAGGAAGGAGACTCCCTTTTTACAAGGGGTCACATGGAAAACGCAAGGGGAAATGGCTGCAAGCTGCTCCTGGGGAGATTCCGATTGGAGTCTAGAAAAAAGTTTTTACAATGAGAACAATTAAACATTGGAATAGTCTCCCAAGGGAAGTGGTGGATTCCCCTACATTAGACAGTTTCAAGACTC
>JAVSBS010002993.1:17884-28184 GCA_033124195.1 Coracias cyanogaster
TAGTTCTATATATCAGGTCAGCCTCACCTCTGTGCCTGGCAAGATCATGGAACAGATCCTCTTAGAAGCTCTGATAAAGCACATGGAGAACAGGAAGGTAATTCAAGACAGCCAGCATGTCTTTACTAAGGGAAAGTCTGGCCTCACCAACCTAGTGGTCTTCCACAATGGAGTGACTACATCAGTGAACAAGTGAAGAGCTACAGGTGTCATCTGTCTGGACTTCTGCAAGGCCTTTGTCATGGTCCCACAAAACATCCTCTCTCCAAATTTGAGAGATACGGATTTGATGGGTGGACTGTTCGATGGAAAATGAATTGGCAAGAAGGTTGCATCCAGAGGGTAGTGGTCAATGGATTGATGTCCAGATAGAGACCGGTAACAAGTGGTATCCCTCAGCAGTCCATACTGGGACAATTGCTTTTTCATATCTTCATCAATGACATAGAGAGTGGGATTGAATGCACCCTAGCAAGTTTGCAGATGACAAATTGCTGTTTCGTATCTTCATCAATGACACAGAGAGTGGGATTGAGTGCACCCTAACAAGTTTGCAGATGATGCCAAGCTAACTGAAGCAGTTGACATGCCTAAGGGACAGGATGCCATGCAGAAGGACCTAGACAAGCTTGAGAAGTGGGCCCATGAGGCCCATGAGTGAACCTCATGAGGTTCAACAAGGCCAAGTGCAAGGTCCTGCACCTGGGTCAGTACAGTCCTCGCTATCAATATAGGCTGGGGGATGATGGGATTGAGAGCAGACCTGCAGAAAAGGACTGCACGCAATAAAAGCTACACAAGGAATTAATTCACTATTTCCCATCAGCAGGCAGCAAATGTGTGGCCAGCAGACTGAGAGAGGTGAAAGCGTGGCCAACAGATTGAGAGAGGTGATTCTGCCCCTCTACTCTGCCCTGGTGAGACCTCACCTGGAGTACTGGAACCAGCTCTGGAACCCTCAACACAAGAAAGATGTGGACCTGATGGAGTGGGTCCAGAGGAGGGCCACAAAAATGGCCAGAGGGCTGGAGCACCTCTCCTATGAAGGCAGGCGGAGAGAGTTGGGTTTGTTCAGCCTGGAAAAGAGAAGGCTCCGAGAAGACCTTAGAGCAGCCTTCCAGAACGTGAAGGGGTCCTACAAGAAAGCCAGGAAGGAACTGTTTACAAGAGCATGTAGCAACAGTAAGAGTGGCAATGGTTTTAAGATTGAGAAAGGCAGATATGGATTAGACATTAGGAAGAAGCTTTTTACTATGAGGGAGGTGAAACAATAGAACAAGTTGCCCAGAGAGGTGGTGGAGGCCCCATCCCTGGAGATGTTCAAGGCCAGGCTTGATGAGGCTCTGAGAAACCTGATCTAGTTAGAGATGTCACTGCTGCCTTGAGGGGGGTTAGACTAGAATGACTTTGGAAGGTCCCTTCCAACCCAATACATTCTATGATTCTATGAATTACCTTTTTAAACGCAATAGCACTCACTTTCATGAAAGCCTTTCAAAAATCCTATCTGCATTTTTACCTTATATTATGTAAATCACAATATAGAACTATAATTTACAGAAGTTCCACTAAAAATCACCACATGCTGTTAAAAGCTCAAGTAACAAGAAATTTAACAGCGGTTAATTAAGGTATCTGACTGAATTGAAAACATGCCTTTTCAAAACTTTAGACATTAACTGTAAAAGCCTCAGCTGCTTGTCAGCAAGCTCCAAAGGTGATACAGAGCACTTTGCAATTGTGTTAGGTGTTACTTAAAAGAATACAGTTACTTTAGTAAGCACTGTACAATCAAAATATAGAAAAAATTTCAAACATTTTCTTCAGGATGGCCATTGTTTCAGGTATTTTGTATAGTTGAAACCCCCCTTTTTAATCACAAACTGATCCGTGAAATATTCCCAAAGAATTTCAGAATACCTTTTCCACAGGATTTCTTTTTCTTGCTGTTAAAGCAAACAAACAAACAAAAAATTTGAATCCAAATTGCTTTCCGCTCAGATAATGGCTTATAAGGAAACATTTTAAGTGACCAGAATTTGTCCTGTCTTGGTCTTGTGGAAATTACTACAAGAATGGCAGATGAAAACAAATAAAAACCATCAGTTAATTTTAAACTAACTGCTTGGGCATTAATCATATTTTTTTATTTATCACATGGAAGAGATTAGATGTATTCTTAGAACATTTAAAATTTTACCTCCTTTTTGTGAGATAATTTTATGTAGTACCTTCATTCTTTCACTACTGTACCAAACTACAGCCTTAAAGTACTGTAAAAGGCTGTATTTTATGTTGCTGAAATTTTAACAGAATCACTGCATGTGCTTTAGCATTTCCTATAGAAAGGAAATATGCAAGTGCATATTGCCAGTATTGGTGCAGAGATTACAGTTTGTAGCAGCAGAGCATTAAATTTCAAATTTAACAATATGATATACAGAAGCTGAAGACTCAGATGTGAGTGTAGTTTCATTAAACAGCCACAGGATCTTTCATATTTCATGGACTGGTGACTTCCAACAGTTGAGTATCATTTGGCCACTTGCAAATATGAGACTGCAGTTAAAGGAGTCATCTTGTCACTCCTAGATAAACGGTAGTGCTACAGGCACTTTTGCATTAGCTTTATCAAAATTTTTGAAGAAAGTTTTGCACACATCAGGACACGAGGTTCAAAGGCTAATTATAGTGTAGGTTGAGATGGCAGGCTCTATATGTGAACTTCCACTTTGAACTTCACAATTTAGCTACTGCAAATTCTTAGAGGTGTGAGTATTATCCAGCAAAGGCATGCTTCTGACTTACCTAAGGGCTGCTGGTTAACATAGTAAAGGGCCATTACACAAAACACCAAGAGGAGTTTAACAGGCTAGCAGACACACAGCGCATGTCACCGCCTGTTTATAAAGTCAAAAGTTTCAGATTAAGGGTAATTAAATTCTCAGAATGTTGGACAAATAGGAAATACTTTTTGCTAGTAGCCACTCCACACAAACATCAAAACTTCAGTGACGTATCTACTGACACAGAATTTATGCACAGCTTGGGCACACTGACAGTTTTCATCTCTTTGTACTTGAAGCAGCAAAGCAGATCAGCAGCAACAGGGTTATGGCTGCGAATAAGCATAGAAAGATGAAATAACAGCATAGAAAAAAGTATAATGTGCAATGTTACCAAGACTGAATACTACTGAAAGCTACCCAAACCTTTCACCTCGATGATAGATTTTTTGTAAATATAAAGGTACTGTTGCAGGATTTGGTCAGCTGGCTTTGATTATTTGTGTTAACGGTGATCACATTAGAAGTTTTTCTTTCAAACACTGATGGTGGTTGGGTTGGTCACCATTCAATTAATGGACTATTTCATGGCAAAACTAATGAAATAAGATGAACAGAAACGAAGCACTGGCCACTCTGCTGATAGCCAGACTATAGAAGGGGTGGAGGGAATTTTAGAATTAATACATTTGACTCAACTGCCTCACCTTTGAAGCATATGACCAACTTTCTCTGCACTTTTCCAAGTGAAAAACAGATAAACTAGTTTTAAGTTAATGGTGTGGTGGAAGAATCCAACAAAACCAACCAACCGAGAAACCAAACATGCCTACTGATCTCCCATTCCCTGAGTCTGAAGGTGGTATGAAGGTACGTAGACTTTTAGCCACATATATTTTTATCAAGATACTGGTTCTCTGAAAGTTATGAACATCCTCAGAATTCAGATGTGTTGTTCATTAACTCTTTATACCACATACCATAATGCTTCTTATTCATAACAGCCTAAGAGATATAAGAATAATTTTTGAATAGTCCAAAATACTAAGATTTCAATGCACACCTTTCCTTTCCCTACAGGGTGATTTCAGAGTATCTAGATACTTTTTGGTTAAATACCAGCATGAATGTCTACTCCAGTACTTGAAAAGCTATCCAAAAATCTGATGAGTAATAGAATTGGACTTTTTCAGAAATTATCAGCTAATGCTCTTATGAAAAATAGTGCTAAAGTTAAATGAGAAAATGCTAAATGTGTTTTATATCAAGAATACCAGACTTTCCTATCCTCCATTGTCAACTGTTGCAGAGAGATTTTATCTTAGAAATCCAACTGACGAAAAGGATAAATCACCTCTCTTATATTACATATACATTTATTTTATTAGCACCTCCAAAAGAAACTGCTTATGGTGGCCAAAGATCAGAGGTAAAAATTGATGTCAACCAGGCAAAGCTATGTCAAGCTGATTCCTGCTGTTCTTAAAAAAAAAAAGTTTTCACAGTATTTAAGAGCTTTCTATCTCTAGAGATTAAAAGCTTGGCCATACGTTCAAGAATTAAAATTATATTTCCCATTATAAAAATGAACTGGAGACAAGATTGGAGATTTTGAAAAGTCAATTGGAGTGAATTCTTGACAAAACATACTCTTTCCAACAGGTCACTGATTATCAGCAAGACTATTTTTCCTTTTGTTTTCTTTTTGAGAAATCAATAGTACATACAAGAACATAGACAAGTAATTTGTTTCTTGAACAAGGAACAGACATGTTAATACAACTGCCCAGTTTTCCCTGTGGTATTCTCAGTGGACCTTCAGTTCAGTTTCTGTTTGGAAATAATTATGTCAACTACAGTCACGGAGTGTGACTGCAGAATGACAGGCTTGATGAATTGGCATCATCAGTTTCATCATTTTATTGTTAAACACTACACAAATCTAGGTATTGAATTTGTTTGCCTTAAAAGGTATTGCAAGCTCAGAAGTATTCACCTCTTAACAGAAGAAAAATTATAGACCTGATTTGGCAGATGCTTGGACTACTGACAACTAAAGAGTGCAAGACATTCACCATGGTCAGAGAGAAACTGTGGAATGCTAGCTCTGAACAATCACATAAGATTTTCAGAATAACTGGAAAATAGAATAGTAGGTTAAACTTAGATTGTTTCAAGAAAATCATGGCAGAGTTCACAGATGGCTGTATCAAAGGCAGAACATGCCTATGAATGACTCACAAGGTTGAAATGCACTTAAACTAAATCATCAGAGAACTTTTAAGGAAAAATTACCAGAGGCTCCTGAATTAAAGCAAATGTGAACTTAAATCAGTTCAAGTTAAAGAAGTAGAGCAGATGTGTTTGGGTTTTGGTAGCAGGGGAGGGGCTACCAGGGTGGCTCCTGCAAAAAGCTTCTGGAAGCTCCTTTGACTCCAAGTTGGACCCACCAAGGGCTGGCCAAGGCCATGACAGTCAGTGATGGTGGAAGCACCTCTTCAGTAACATACCAGAAGGGAAAAACTTGATGGGAAAGTATTTGGAAGGGAGGAGAGGAGTGGGACCTGAGAGAAACAACTCTGTAGACTCAAAGGTCAGTGAGGAAGGTGAGGAGGTGGTGCACTGAAGCAGAGATTCCCTTCAGCCCGTGATGAGACAGTAGGCTGTCCACCTGCAACCCGTAAAGGTTGACAGTGAAGCAGAAGCCCATCTGCTGGCATGGAGGATCCCATGCTGGAGCAGATGACTGCACCCAAAGAAGGCTGTAACTATGTGGGAAGCTCACACTGGATCAGTAAGTCAAAGGGAGGACTACTTGCTATGGAGAAGACTCAGGCTGGAGCAGTTTGAGAAGAGCTGCAGCCCATGGGAAGGACTCATGTTGGAGAAGATTGTGGAGAATGGTGTCACATGTGAGGGACTGTCTTACATGGGAGGGACCTCACGTTAGATCAGGGGAAGAGGGTGAGGAGTTCTCCCCCCTGATGAGGAAGGAGTGACAAAGATAACATGTGATGAAGGGACTGCCGCTCACATTTCCTGTCACCCTTCACTGCTGGAGAGGAGGAGGTAGCAAATTCGGGAGCAGAGCTGAGCTTGGAAAGAGGGGAGAGGGGAGGGGAAGGTGATTTTTAGATTTGGTTGTATTTCTCATTATCCTACACTGATTTCATTGGTAAACTGGTGATGCTGTTGTGTAAATTAAATTGATGCTTTTTCCCCAAGTCTGGTTTTGCCCATGACCATAATTGGTGACTGAGCCCTCAATGTCCTTGTCTCAACACTCGAACCTTTTGTTGTATTTTCTCCTCCCCACAACATTGGGGGATAGGAATGAGCGAGCAGCTGTGTGGTGTTTAATTGCCATCTGAGTGCGCCCAAACCACAACAGCAGACCATGAAAACATATGAGATTCATGTAACAGAATTAGTGGTATTGAGCCTGAGGTGGTAAATGAGTATAGTCTAAATTACTGACTAGGAATTAGAGCTAGTTCAGTGGATTTCACAACTAATGAAACCCCAGAATTATTTCATTTTGACCACCGTTTTTCCCAACAGCCAGAGTCCATGCATCAATCAGGCATCAAGGTGAATTAGATGGGCTTGGAAATTTTCAACTAGATTCAAACTCATCTCTGAAGGACAAAAATTAGTTTGCATTAGTTAGCATAGAAAGGCTTTTCCATGCTATTCAAAATGAAAGAATATAAGGACATTTATATTTCAATCTCAGAAAACAAGACAGTAATGGAGCATAGAATCTCTGTATAAGAAGGATTAGAAATGTCTTCAGTCACAGTAAACAAGAACCATGATGTGACCGTCATTAGTTATTTTACACCCATGAGTTTTCAGGCTTTGGCACTGCATAGATCAATAGTACATGCTTCCTCATTAAAAATCAGTCAATAATTAAAGTTAGCCAGTACATCACATAAGCATTAGAGCATCACTGATTGCTTAAGGCTTTTTATTATCAGTTTGTTTCATTATTGCAAAATTTTATGTTATATTTTATATCATATGTTTCTTAAAGAAAAGGTAAAGTACCAGCACACTTGTCAAAGTTGAAATACTACTACTTGGTGCCAGAAGTATCCAAAGAGGGAAATTATGGACTGAGTCCTAAAGGAACCCAAAAATTAAAAGTAGGCTTTTACTACGGAATTTTATTGGTTATATGGAATCTTATCTTCTCCTCCAGAACTACATATGAAAAAAAATTTACACTGATCTACTGAAAAGTTTTTAGTCTGTTAAAACTGAGCAGCTCGCTCACAAACTCAGCCTAGCAGTTAGCTACAACGTTCTATTGGAGGAAAAGGTGTCCAGAAATCTACAGAGCCATGGCTTGCACATCAGGTTCCAGACTCCTAAAAGTCTTTCTCCAAAGCACAGATTTTACAGGTCAGAAAGAACTCCAAAACCTATTGTCAGAAGCCCATGTATTTTTCAAACTAGTTTAATTTGTTTCCATTTTTAATTGAAAGGCATTTCATCACTGATTTATAAGAAAGTTGTTTAAGAACAGAACAATTACAGAGAGGGGAGAGAGGAAAAAACAACAAAACCAAACTATTAATCCTGGAAAATGACCATACTGGCATTAGAGAAAAAAAAAAAAACAGCTCAGAAACTCAAAGTTTGAAAGCAAGTTTATATATATATTTTTTTTTTTTTAAGAGGAATTCAAACAACTCTGCCATCTGATAAAGAAAGGGTGCTGGTTTTCCAAATATATGTAAAAAATTAAATAAATTAGATTTATTAATAAGTCAGATAAGAAAACAAATCTTTATTAAACTCTAGCAAAAATAACCATGTTCATGTTATTTTGAAAATTCTAATTCTGAAAAAGAGGCTTACAACTCCTGCAAAGTGGAAAAGAGGTTGCTTATGCAAGTGAAAGTATTTGCTGGAAATATAGGAGTTACCTGACATTATCTCCTTCACTTAGTGGAATGCCCTATTTAGAACTGGATTTTCCATTTTAATTTCTTCCTGTAGTACTTCCTAAATTATTTTTTAAAACACAAACACACACAACAAACAAAAAATATAATTCTAATTATTTACTTTTTTGAGGCTATTTAATATTTAAAATTTTCTGCTCTTATGTGCCATATTCTGATTTTTTTCTGAATTTACACTAATCACTTTAGCAGCACTAGCTATTACACCAAAATACTCTCAGATTGCTTTGATTTTTTTTTTTTTTTCCTGTTAAATTATCTACTGGTTTCTTTTTCAGTGTTATTCAGGAAGAATTTAGAAAGACTATTTGCCAGTGTAAAAGCCATACTACTTTACAGGAAAAACACACTTTTCCCAACGTAGAAGAGAGCTGTCATTAATAACTTGTGCATCATGTTCAATGGTCTTAGAACACTTACTACTAATTGGTGGAGAAACAGGATGAATCTAGACTCATACAGGAAAATCAGCTTACAGTGATTCTCAGACTCTTACTTACAGGTTCTTCTTCAAAGACGTATGTACACAGTAATAGCTGCTTCCAGAAAAAAAAAAAACCAACAAAAAAACGAAACAAACCTGTGTCACGGTCAATTGGCAGGAAAGGAAAACCAATCTGGTAACAGAATTTCAATCCAGGCAATTCTTAAATGCTTATAGCCTTGAGAAGTAAGCGAGTGGGCTTTTTTTTTATTATTTTTCTCTCTTCTTGTTCGAAATCGAGAAGGCTAAGAAAGACGGCATTGAGCTCTGAAATCTCTTTTCATTTTCCTGTTCTGTGTTCTCCCACATATTTGCTCCACATGCCAATTTAAGTCAAGGACAAGTTTCCAAAGAAGGAAATAAAGTGCTACACATTTCTCCTCTCTCCCCGGCAATAAAGAAACCTAAACCACTCCTCTACTACAGACATACACACTTTATATGGCTTATATGGTTGCAAAGGCTGTAATTGGCAGTTGGCTGTGAATGTAGAGGGACGTAGAAAATTGCATTAAATTGTTTCACTTCCCCTTAGAGCAAATGCAATCACATACTTGTACATGATGTTATTTGTTGCTTATTCATTTCACAACTAAGAGTACAAACAAACATCTGTTATTAATTTTATCACGTTACATTCACTCAGTATATTCCTACATAATATACTTTGAAATACTTGACAAGTAAGATTAAAGGATAAATATTTGATATTTATTGAGCTTTCTAACCTATTATAAGCAATTTCCCAACTCCATATATTGCGTAAGAGTAGTACTGCACACTAGCTATGCTACCAGATAATAGAAATATTTTTGGATGCCTCAGAAGATATTTCTGCTGAAAATATGACATTATTTTTTCAGCATAGAGACTATTTTCCCTTTTTAATTATATATTTATTCATGTAAGAAAGTAATATCGCTGAAATCTAGAAATTCAAATTATACACTTATGTTAAAACCATGTGTTTAAAAATACTTCATTTGGAAAAGCACCTACAGGAATATAGTTCTACTACAGTTACTATTCTTCCAGTAGCAGAATAGTAATTCTAAAGATTTAATACTCTTCAAGCATTAATCATGTTAACTGTCTCCTGCATAATTTGTTGGGTGTTGACTAGAGGTGGTCCTGCAGCTAAACATGAAAAATCATGAAGAACCTTGTTAAAGACAGGAACTGACTAAACCACACTCAGCACACTTTTGTTCACTTCATAGCGCCTGCTTTCAGAACATACAACTACCTCTTCAGAACACTACAATTCTTACAATTCTAATGAAGCATGACAGCACCACTGGAGAACTCAACATAACCAACTACAGATAATGTTAAAGAAAGATGACCAAGTCATTCACGTATGTTTGAAATTAACATAATTAATTTAAAATGATTGCTAGAAAAAAATAAGCATGGAAGAAGATAAACTGAAAGAATCTGTATGCAAAATGAAATATCAAGAAGTTGTAGACTGTATTGTGAAATTCTTGTCTTTGAGGCAGTTAGCGTTTCAAATTTATATTACTCTCTTGATACACAATGATCACGATAACGTGTCTTAGAGGTGTATATTTTCACTGCTGCTCACTTCTGAAAATGGTAAGATTTCACTATATTTACTACGGAAATATTTCACTGAAAATTTTATTTTGCAAGAAAGATGTTCTTTGAAGCTTCTGATTCTAAATTTAATATTTAAATCATGGAATTTTACAGCAAAACTGCCATTATTGTTATGTAGAACTTTTGTTAAACAAACAAAAAACTGCAAAAGTTAAACCATATTTTACTTTGGAATAAAACCAATGCACTCTGTTAAAATTTGTTTAAGATGGAAGTGTTATTGAAAACTGAATTCCTACAATATAACTTCCCTCTGGACTGTTTTGCACTTTCCAGGTAGCCTTTTTCTATAATGCTCTAGAGATTATAGTTACCAGTATTTATGAAGTGTATTAGCAAAGCCAATTTCCTTCACAAAAATCTCTAGCTTTCCAACACTGAACAGAATCTGTTTAAAATAACCAGTATATTATTTCAGTAGTATTTAATAA
>JAVSBS010002994.1:0-14700 GCA_033124195.1 Coracias cyanogaster
GTGCTTCATAGAATAGCTGCCTTGGATAAATAAATATATATATTTTTTCTTAAGGGGGTGTTTCCTGGTTCCTGTAACCAATTGGGACGTTGGAGGGAGGTGCCACGCCTCAGATCCCATTTGGGGGCTTGGTCTGGGACCCCAGTGGGTGGACCGCATCCCTTGGTAGGCAGACCCTGGACGTCTAGGGGGTGGATCACGACACTGTTCCATTACAGTATATAATTGTATTATGTATATGCATGTAAGTGTCTTTTTTTTTTTTTTTTTTTCCCCTAAATATCTATTGACACTAATCTGCAGTACTGGATCATTTAAAAGATGAATACTCTGTTTAAGGGTGTGGTCTATTCATTCAGTACAAAATAAGGAATCAGTAATATATTTAGGACATTTTCAATTTTTCATAAGCAGTATAGGAAAACTGGGATTCTACATGTTCTATTGAATTTTTAAATTACCTTGTCATAAACAAGTAGTATTTTTAACAGTGCATTTTAATGGCAAACAATAGACTGAAGTTCTCAGTTTATAAGGCACTTTTACACAAGTAAAGTTCAAGTTATTAAGATTAATATCAGCAATATATATAATAAGTGCAATAAAGAAGTTTTTCTGGCAAATAGGCAATATTTGTTTGAGAGTTCTCCCTATGCTGCTTACATTGGAACAGCACACATTCCAAAGTATCTCTGCATTTGACCTGTGAGTTGAAGAATAAAAGACTAAACCACACAGGACATCACACCCTGCTGTATTTGCTCTGTCATACAAGTAATCCTGGCCTCATTTAGTTTCCTGTATCTGACATAATGAACATTGTTTTGTTGAAAACTCAATGGTAGCACATTAAAAAACTATAGATGGAAAACCATAGGAATTAGAATTCAAAGTACAAGACCCTTCTATGAGACTGAACAAGTCAGAAAAGTAACTGAAAATGGAAGGTAAGGAATCAAAAATATTCAGAGACAATTCACACTAAGGAAATAAAAAAATTAATTTAAAAATAAAGACTTAAAGCATATAGTATAAATAAATATTTTAGAATTTAATTTTACATTTATCTAAAATCACAAATAAAAGCTGCCCAAATTGCTTTTATTATCAGGAAGAGGGAAAAAAAGGCAAGAAACCCTAAAGCACTGGCAAATACAACTGACAAGAAATATGCCTCTATGAAAGTACTTTCTGCTTTCTTTCACTCAACATTTAAAAAAGAAAACAACTTATTAACAGGATCATAGAACAGCCCAGGTTGGAAGGGACCTTGAAGGACCATCTAGTCCAATTTTTTTCTGGGAAAGGGAGCCTATATGTAATTATCTAGAGTCCTGTTTTGCTAACTTCCAGTGATGGGAACTCTACCACACCTCTGCAGAGGTTATTCTAGTAACTGATTGTTCTCACTGTAAAAACTTTCTTTTTTATATCAAGATGAAATGTTTCTCAGTGCAACTTGTGCTCATTGTCCCTTGTCTTCTCCATATGGCTCCTTGTGAAGGGAAACTCCAACCTTTTTGTAGTCACCCTACTATCTATACTCTTAATTATTCACAAAAAGAATGACCAGTTAAACCAGCACTTTCTGACCACAAAATATTATACTCTGTGTTTTACAACAATTTTTCCTCTGTGCCTGTTCTACAATTTTTGTTCTCAACCCACTGGGACAGGAATAATTCATTAACTATCTTGTGTATGTACAGTGTATGGTACAAAGTGTTCCCAGTCTCATTTTGGCTTTAGATGATATTTAAACCAATAAAATTAATATCAAGATGCTAATACAGACTAAGAAGTACATAAACACCACAATAAGGTATTTACTTCCATGGTATGCTTTCGATCTGAGGCAGTATCAACTACAAATTAACTCAAACAAAATTCACCTGATTTAGTCTCATATATTCTTGACTAAAGACAGGTGAGTCTCAAAAGGAGAGCTTCAGTTAGTATGGTTGTAGTTACATTTCCTCTGCTGCCAACAGCTTGACATGGCTGGCACTGCTTTCTACAGAAACAGAGGAAAAATAGTTCCTGTAAATGTTTTGCTTTCTGTAAGAACTATCTGCAAGCAGACTAGATAACCAGGCTGAGAAGACAGGATGTAAACTAAACATATCCAGTTATAATTTATCTTGGTTTAAGTGTTCAAAAATACAAGAAGGCCAAATGAGCTAAATGCTGAACTCATTTACAATTATGTCTCAATAGGTACTGATTCTGGTCCATAGTGCATAAACACTGAATAAAATGAGAGAACACAAATTAATGAATAGTTCACTGCTTAAAACATCAGAAAACAGTCTTTCCTGAAGACTAATTACAAATTAAAAGATGCCTATCAAATTAACCATACTTCAGGCAAGTGGGAAGTGGAAAGGATTATAAATAAAGGAATGAATACTACAGCTTCTTATCACTTTTTAATTTTAAAGCACTAATTACAAATAACGCTGAAGATATGACAGCAAAAGTGTTGCTGTTTTATTGTCCCTCTGCGCCAGGGAGTAGATAGAGCATAACGATATTTGCTTACAGAACTGAAAATGTTTTTCTTGAATCATCTCATGTAGCATTAATTTAGTAACATGGAGTTCATGGAGTTTAGAGTTGCCTGGATTTCGTTTATAAAACTATGGAGAAATAGAGCTGGAACAGCCTGTTATTGCCTTATCTCAGGTGTTGTTGTGCTAACTCAGCCTCTTTGAAAGAAATTGTCATCTACAGCTTGCTGTTCCCCCCTGCAGACAATCTCATTGGAAAATTGATTAGGCAATCCTTCACTAGTATTTTTTCCCTAATATCTAATATTTTGGTGAAAAACATTATTTTTTCTAGATAAACAGGAATGTTGTTCTCTTCATCTTTCCAACAGTCTTCTATGCTTTAAAGACCAGGATCAATCCCCTCTTCTTGAGGGTAAAAGTCTTTAGTAATTCCACATGTTCTCTTGCCTCCTGCAGTTGTTCCACAATGATAATCACAGAATTATAAAATCGTTCAGGTTGGAAGACACCTTTAGGATCACCAAGACCAATTTCTAACCCATCACTACCATGTGACCACTAAAGCATGTCCCTAAGTGCCACACTTACACCTCTTTTAAATACCTTGAGGGGTGGTGACTCAATCACTTCCCTGGGAAGCCTGTTCCAGTGCTTGACAACCCTTTAAGTGAAGAATTTTCTCTTAATATCTAAGCCTCCCCAGGCACAACTTCTGACTGTTTCCTCTTATCCTATCACTTGCTACTTGGGAGAAGAGACTGACCCCCACCTCACTACAACCTCCTTTTAGGGAGCTGTAAAAAGTGATAAGGTCTCCTCTGATCCTCCTTTTCTCCAGGCTCAAAACGACAGTTCTCTCAGCCACTCCTCACAATACTTGTGCTCTAAACCCTTCACCAGCTTCTTTGCCCTTCTTTGGACACAGTCCAGCACCTCAATGTCCTTCTTGTAGTGCAGGGCCCAAAACTGAATGCAGCACTTGTGGTGCTCCCTCACTAGTGCTGAACACAGGGGGATGAATGAATGTAAATAATTAAATGCAAAGCTGAAAACAGAGTGCCATATTCCACCCACAGACTTACTAGTGTTGAGTAAGTGAATCAATATTGTCTTTGATATTTGCATTGCAGTGTGGTAGTGTAGTATTTCCTTCTTTCTTCATTTTTGTTTGTTTTTAATGACATTCTTGATTCTTATTTAGTGTTTTCTGAAGGATTTTCATCATAGCCATTATTCCATATTCTACACTTGTAAAAAAAGACTAGTTCTTACTCTATTATAAAAAAATAAATCTGGATGTTTGACACAGTTTGATCTGGAAATGGAAACTATGAAAACTGATCTTCCCCCCTCCCCTTCTCCTCTCCTCTTCCATTTGAAACAAACATGACTTTTTCCCCCCAAATTGCAACTGTTCTCCCATAGTTCTTAGAAATAACTGCAATGGTTCTGAAAGTCAGCTAAATATGTAGATCCAGCAGTAGTTACTAAAACATGAAATAAATACATTACTGTTGCTTAGAAATAATCTTCCTCCTCTATTTTTTCCTAGCGTAAAGTTGTCCTCACCAAGTTGGCCAGTTTATTGCCAAAAATGCTTTTGCATCAGTTTGTCAGGTGGATCCTGACTCTTCCTAGCAGTACTCAATTCTCAAAGAAGGATGAAAGCTCATAAAAATCAAATCCCTGTTGTCAACATCAAGCTTGGAACCAGTAATTGACCTATAGGATCCAACCACAACTCCTCAAGCCCTGCCCCTTACTATCAAGATCAAAGAGAAAAACAGTTGGGCCCATGCACTGTCACCACTCACTCCTAGACTGAAGTAGTCACACTTCATACTTTCCAGAAATTCATGTAAAAAAATCCACCTATACTTTTAAAAATTCACCTATATTACAATAGTTTTGCATTCATTGAGGTTTCCATAAATAAACCATCCTTCTGTGTGTCACACCTGAAGTCTTCAATTGCTACAGATTCTCTCCAAGCCATCATCTGGGGGGTGGGGGGAGGAAATAAATAGAGGAATGACTAGAAAGCTACTAAAAACAACAGTAGAAATGGAGGTTTCACGTTAATAAATAACTCAGAAATAATTTAATTGTTCCATTTCTGCAAAGAGTGTGCCATTCTAGCTAGAACTGTGCAAATAAAAACATTATCCTCAGCATCAAAAGAGCAATAGCCAGGTAGATTAATTTCCACATTCTCTATGCTGCAATATATGCAAGAACAAGACAAAAAAATTAGAACCATCCCACTGTAACCTCTCATTAAAATCAGATCTTTTTCTTTCCCAGAAGACAGAGAGTTCAGTCAACCATTGCAGTTTAAACACAAACTACGTTATGTCTTGCCTCTACCTATGTAACAAAAAGTGGTAAAAATGGTAAGGGCAGTAGGTATCTGTTAGAAAAATGAGCAATATAAGTGCACACATGTCATGCAAGAGAAAGAAAATATTTGAAGTAACTGTAGATCATCAGGGAAAATAGTCCTGATTATCTACTACACCAAAACTTAGAAAAATATTACTGACAACGAAAGATCCTCATATTCAGATGGGATAGCATTGTATGGCTGCTCAGTGGATAGCAAAGAGGAAAAGGAAAATGTATAAGCTCTTATCATAGAGAAGATACTGCACAGGATAAACCAGGTAATATTAAATCTTAGAATACATCTAATCCTTAGTTTCTGGGGTTTTTCTTATGTATGCTTCCCTCCACAAACACTCATTTTCTGACAGGAGTAAAGCTGTAAGCAACAGCAATCTGCTCTACTGAGCAGTTTTCACTCATGACTTCCACACTTAGAGGTGGAATTTGTATAACTTCAGACATTTTGGAGCTGGAATGTGCTCACAGCTCTTCCTATAATCAGAAGGAAGAGATAGGTATCATTAATGTCATTTACCCAATCATATAATAGACTTAATGCAATAAGAAATACTGTTCTCAGAAGTTTCAGCCTTTTCTTTCACTAACTGAAGAGAAAACCTGGAGAAAGATTGTTGATTAAGCAATGGACTTTTACTTAAATATGGTTAAATGTGTCTCATTGTAAATAGCCAACTCTTCTTTTGTGTCCACTTAAATGTGAGTACAGAAGCACCTTAGATATGAATGTGTGAGTGGCTCCTAACAGCACAGGATGCACAAAGAACAATTCCTACATCATGACTTTCTATTTGTCCAAGTCCAGTCTTTAAAACTTGCTTAGCTTTCTCTCCTTTTTCATTTTTCTAATCCATGTAAATACGTTATGTTTCTGTTGGTCCTTCTAAGCTCTAATGGCAGCAGAAATACATATTGGTGTAAAGGATCATTGTTTTTTTGTTTTCTTTTGTCAAGTGTTGATATGTTATTATGCCAAATGCAACACAAGTTTCTCTAGAGGTGAAGGGCACTGTGTGCAAAATGGAAATCTTCCTCAAACTATTTCTTTACTTAAATTTATAACTGGCAAGAAGATAGTTATGCTTAGCTTCAGATTTCCTTAATATAAATGCCTATTCATAGTCACAAGACCAATCCATAAAATATTCATTTCTTTTGTGTCTTTATATCTTAAAATTATTAACCACTTTAAAAAAAGACACGGTGTTATCCCATGCCTTAAATTATGTACACTCATAAAACATGAGTGCTTTCTGATTTCCAAATTACTAAATAGAAAAATAATCCTAAAGAAGTGGGGCCTGTGGAAATGGGTAAAGTTTCACTGAAGGCAATGTGAGTGACTTTCAGAAGATCTGATGCCAGTAGTGAGAAACATGACCATTTTATCCCCACCACATAGCTGATGTTGAGGTAGTGTAATTACAGACATATCCTTTGTTAATTTCTGTTGCAGTTTTATGTACACAACATTGAAACAATCTTAATTACTCTTTTTGGTAGTAGACAACCTACTGAAACCTGCAGCATTTAAACTCCTAAATTCTGATAGATAAGGGTATTAATTTTTACTTTCTGCAATGTTTTACTGAGGTGAGGTGTAGATACTACCATATTTCACCTTTTTATAATTAGTTCTCCTAAGTACACTGGGCTTTGTATAGACACAGCACGAATAATTAAAATAAAGACCCTCACACTGCAAGTGGTATACCTCAAAACTAGATCACTAGAGTATCTGCTGCAGCAATTCCACCAGCCAAAAAATGTTCTGTGTCAAGCCTAAATCAAACATAGACTGGCCTTCTGTTTGTTGGCAAAATATTATGTCTACCTTTTAACAACTAATCATGTAATATAGCTTTATGAAAAATTAATATCATATAACAATGAAAACAAGTATGAAGATAAACAGTAGGGAAAAGTAGGACTAATCACTCTCATTTTTAGTTTGACTCAAATCAGGAAGTATTTTACTGATTTATTAATCACACATAATTAGCCAGCAATCAGGGAACCATATGTTCAGGATCAAAAAACAGATGAGGCACAGCACTGGACACTGGACAAATAAAATAACACCAACAAGTTTCTAAACACCTTTCTACAACTATTTGCAAGAAGCTCTAATTCTCTTCTACACACACACGCACAGTTACAAGCTCATCCTCCTCCCCCAGACACAGGGGTTATCACCACTGTGGGAGACATGGGTGCCCCAGCTTTGTGTACACCCCTTCCTCCCAGCACCTCACTGATGTATCCAGGGTGAGGAGATGTCCCAGGAGGTTTCTCCACAGCCTAAGGTGAGGTACTCATATGCTGCCCCTGCACTATGAGAACACTGCTGGGTACAGGCTGTTCCTGGCACTTCTTGGGGAGGTTGTGCCACCCAGCCTGGGAAGGGCTGAGATGCCTTGGAACACTGCCATCAGAGACAGACTCCCTGTGATGGCTATTGCTTCCTCTACACTGCCTGTCAGCATTTTCACAAATGTCTATGCTCTCTTTATACTTTTTTCCAAGCTGACTGCTTCTTTGTAATATAAAAACTTCCTTTTTTACTGTTTAATCCCACTGAAGGTCATCTTCCTCTTCAGGACCATGAGCTTTTGTCAAATGCCTTCTGACAATTTTGGATGTTCCCTTCTTACATACTGTTTACACTTTCATCCTCTTACCAGCTTGTTATGGTTTTAGACCCAAGTAGGAGCTGAGCACCACATAGTATTTGCTCACACCATTCCCCTCTTCCCTCAGTGGTGCAGGAAGGAGAATAGGGAGAAAAAGACAAAACCCTGTGGGTTGAGATAAGAAGAATTTAATGGAACAGAGCAAGAGAAGATGAAACAACAATAAAAGTAATGAAACAATATATAAAGTGATTGACATAAAACGCACTGACTCCCTTGCCTGGCAACAACCCCATGCCCTGTGCCACTGCCCATTACCTGATCTTATACAGTGTGCATGACATCAGTATGGTATCAAATATCCCACTGGCTGTTTCAGTTGGCTATCAGGGCTGTGGCCCCTTCTCAGATGCTGTTGAAAATTAACCCTGCCCTACATGAACCTGGGAAAAGCTGTTGTTACTTAGGGTGTATTACCAAGAGAGAACCATGCAGGGTTTCTTCATGCTTCACATCTATTTACTTAAATATTTTTCACTTCATAGCTCCTCATGATATGATCTTTTTCTTTTATTCCTCTGCAGTTTTTATTTTTTAAAACTGTCATGTTATCAATAAACAGGCCACATCTTTTCTGGTTTGCCATGGTTCAAAAACTGTTGCAGACAGGTTTGAAAAAAGTAGATATGTATCTAAAGATGATGAATGACTGCCCATAACAAGTCTGGATCCCAAAGTATACGAAGGGATAAATCCAAGGAAAAAATGTACCTAAATATCAAGGGAATCTACTGAACTTTCTAGGGGTGGCACAGAGTGTCAAGCTGTAGCAGCTAGAAATTTATCTATGCTATAATTTTCAAGTACAGAGCTCCAGCCTATGAAGCTTACTGGATGAAAATGTTACATTCTGATACTTCACTTATTAATTCTATACGAGTTTCAAATATGAAGAAAAAAGTTCTTGCTTTTTCTGTTTCATACATATATATTTTGTATACAAAAAGTTGGCATTTGTGACAGTCATATTATCTACATATTTAGTGTTGCATTTTCTGTTTGCGAATACCTTTACCTTCCAGTCATTTCAGTTCCATCAGTGAATTGCTTTCTGGTGATGGTAAAAGTTCACAGTGACAGATGGACAGATTCGCAAAAAGAAAGCATTCTTATGACTATCTAGGCTGGTCTGATGTTAACACAGGCTGCAGAATTTCACACAGTAACTTATCTATCAAGCACTTCTCTTTCAGCTACGGCACATTTAGAAATTTCAGAAAATTTCTAGTCTTGATTTGAAGTGGTGATTATAGATTGCTGTCAACAAGACCTGTAAAACTGTCAGTCTTTTCCTCTCAAAACTTCCCTGTTACTTCTATTATATTGCCTAGAAACAAAATTTTAGAAAATTTGTATCATAAACCTTATTACAAGAAAAAATATTGAGACAATACTAGACAAAGAAACCAATTCTGCATTCTATTTTGACACCTTTTAATGTTTTTCAGAGAGCAAGATGACGGTCACTTTGGAAGTACCTAAGATTGAAATAACTGATAGAGAGGGAAAATAAAGTCCAGGTTCACGTTGCAAAGTCCTAAATCAGAGTAAAGGCCTACTGGAAATTACACTGTTGCTGCCAATCATACACACATACATATACATACGTAATACTTGTGAAAGAATTAAACTCTTAGAAACTGGTGGGTGGTTGACCCTGGCTGGACACCAGATAACTACCAATGGTACTCTATCACTCCCTCTCCTCAGGTAGATGGGGGAGAGAAAATATAATAAAAGGCACATGGGTGGAGAAAAAGGACACAGAGATCACTCAGCAATTACTGTCACAGGCAAAACAGACTGAGCTTGGGGAGATTAGCTCAACTTACTACCAATCAAATCAGAGTAGGACAATCAGATATAAAACCTAAATCTTAAAACACCCTTACTTCATCCCTACCTTCTTCCCGGGCTTAACTTTACACCCAATTTCTCTACCTCCTTTCTCCTCCTGAGTGATGCAGGGGGACAAGGAATGGGGATTGTGGTCAGCTCATCACAGACTGCCTCTGCCAGTCCTTCCTCCTCAGGTGGAAAACTCCTCACACTTTTCCATATAACTCCTTCCAGTGGGGGCTGCAGTTCTTCACAAAGTACTCCAGCATGGGTTCTTTCCACAGGGTGCAGTCCTTCAGGAACAGACTTCTTCAGTGTCAGACACCCATGGGGTCACAAGTCCTTCTAGCAAACCTGTCCCATTGTGAGGCCCTCTCTCCACGGGGCACCAGGTCCTACCAGAAGCCTGCTCCAGCATGGGCTTTCCATGGGGTCACAGGCTCCTTCAGGCCATATCCATCTGTTCTGGCACAGGACCTTCCATGGCCCGCAGGTGGATATCTGCTCCACTATTAACTTCCATGGGCTGCACGGGAACAGCCTGTCTCATCGTTGGCTCCACCATGGGCTACAGGATAGTCTCTACTCCAGTGCCTGGAGCACCTTCTCCCCCTCCTTCTTCACTGACCTTGGTGTTTGCAGTGTTGATTCTCTCACAGCTTCTCATTCTCTCTGGCTGCAAATACTGTTGTGCAGCAACTTTTTCCCCTTCTTAAATAAGTTTTACAGAGGCACTACCACCATTGTTTATGGGCTCAGCCTTGGACAGAGGTGGGTCTGTCTTGGAGCCTGCTGACATTGACTCTATTGGACAAAGGGAAAGCTAGAAGCCTCTCACAGAAGCCACCCTGTAGTTGGCCCACTCCCAAAACCTTGCCATGCAATTCCAATACAGAGACAAGATGTTGTCTTGAGCACCTTATAAATAGTTTGCCCTTTTAAATACAATTTGTGATTAAAAAAAGACATATATATAACTATTCAAAGTGGGATTTACAGAAACTTTCTTAGTACTTCCTACTGGATAATCTAGATGCTCTCTCTCTTGTCTGATAATTACACAAATATTTTGGGTGTAAAAATAAAAGGGAATGCTGGACTATGATAATTATAGAAAACAAGTATGCTCTCAATTTTAACACCTTTCTTTTCTCCCTGTATTTTGGAAACACGTTAATACATTTAGCAAAAATATGGCAGAACTTCAAAATTGGTCTCTGCTTGTTTTAAATACTTGATAAAATTTGCCTTTTCCCATGTCATGAGCATCAGAGAAATACCATATTTGTGCTTGATTCATTTGCTTCCATACAACCTGTTGCATTTTAATCACAAGGCAAGCATTAAACCAAGTCACAACCAAGGTCAACATATGTGGATTGATATACTAATCTACCTTGCCATCATGTATTTGTTTCAGCCTACAATGCATAAAATAATAAAATGTATCAATATTATCAGGGGAATTTTAGACTGGATGTAATACAGACAGAAGATGGCATACTGCTCTACACATCTAGACAGAAAAGGTAATGTGCCCATAATGGCACAGCCACATTGGAAAAAGGATCTAGAGTTACACTCTATAAATGGAGACATGATGTAATTGGAGTGAACAACACACCATTACCATAAGAAATTTGGTACTGCACTAATACTTCCATGAAAATACTAAAAACTTAATGTTGTCTGAGAAAATCATCGTCAGTTGCTGCAAACTTCATCGTGTTCTTGTCCCTTCTCTTGTAAAACATTATGCTGTGGATCTGCTGTGTGGTTATAGTAACTTTTCCCATCTGCAATTCCAGTACTTCTTGTGAAGACCCCATTATCTCTTATAGACCTTTAATGCTGAAGTTTTTTTCTTTCTAATTATATTCATTCTTTGCACTTCCACGTCTCTCATAATTGATTTCTTGATTCCAACTAAGTATTCAGCAACTTCCTTATTCTGTTTTTTTCTTTTCATATAATATTTTATGTGTATAATTGCTACCTTGAGTTACTTTTCTTCAGTTCTAACCAGGACTTCCTCAAGAAAATTTTCTTCCCTTTAGCTGTAATCCTCACAATCCTACCACCTTTCCCTGGAGACATCTCAAGGCCCTTATTTCACCCATATCTCTCTTAACCCAGGCACAACCTTTATACTTGTAGAAATACATACACAATTTCATATGCATTGTCACAAGATTGAGGCTTGAAGCTTCAAAATTTCTAATAAAATTATCTGTATCTCTTGATCTCTTTAAAAAAGCTATTTTCATTTTTCTCTGCAGTTAAACAGATGTTAAGATTGACCAGAATTCTTTTTGCATTGCTTATATGAGATTTTGGGAAAAAAAAATCCATATTTAAGAACAGACTTTGTGTTTCAAATGCTACCATATTTACTCAGAAACAGATTTATTCTGGGGATGCAGTACTTTTATGATGTTCTGCAATGTTTATTGTTAAATCAGAATTATTATTGAACTAGAACTACATTACTTTTTTGTTTCCACATTTTGTTTAGTAGTATCTATTCAGCAAGCACTGGTGGTGATTTTTTTTTCCTACTCTTATGTCTTTTTCCTCTTTTTCCCCTGCTGTCTATAAGAAATAAATTTCTTTATGAAAATTAAAGGTAAAAGAAAACTGAAATAATGATAAAGTGGTATAATTATTTTGGGGGGTTTAGCTTATTCAGTATATTAATCCAATTTAAGATGCATCAATCATTCTGTCATATAACAAACAACAGAAAAAAATGTTATATTGCTGGATTTACCTTTAACAGTATTGAATGTTAGTTTACTGGGTAAAAAATGTATTGCATTTTAAAGTATTATCTCTATATTATGTACTCATTTCATGTGCTTAGTGCTATATAAACCTTCATTAATACACATCCATTACCTTGAGGGTTCTGTATTTTTTGTATTTTACACTTGGCATAAACAATACAATTCTAATATACTAAATGCAGAACTAAGGATTAGTATTCAGATTGCATGAACATATTTAACAGTATTGTACTCTCTAACACAGTGATTGTCATTAAACACTGAAAGTGTTTGTTGTCACTAAACAGATTGTAATGTGTCGACCCTGAATGTTGCACAAGTCATTAATCAACTGACATGGCTGTATTCAAAAGACTGTGCTTTTTTACTCTGGTATGTTTTATTTGATAGACAAGTAAAACACACCTTTAAATAAAAATATAAAAGAAATTTTAGATACAAAATAAATTAAAAAAAATTAAAGCAATCCATTCTTGCCATATTCTCATATTTATTTTTTTAAGGTGAATGTAGAAATTTTAACTGAGGTATAGTACAAGTGCGTATCACTTGCCTTTAAAATAAACTGGTAAGAAAACTGTTGCCACTTCATAACTACATTGGTATACTCTCATAAAGAATGATTCACAGATGTATAATGTGAGATGCACTGAGATGTAATGAGTTTTATATTTTATTCTATATTCCACAGAAAAAAAAAAGAGATGGTATGCAATTTTGCTTGAAGAACTGGAATAGGCTAAATACCAGCGTTCCTGCGAAAATCCTTTCAAAGCATGGACTCACTGTATTCTGGAGGATTCCTGCATGAACAACATGTGCATAGAAGCCAATTCACCTCTTTCACTTTTCCCATTTACATTTCAGATTCTGGCCTCTGGAATAATCCTGGTCCTCTGATATCATTTATCTGAACAAAAGAGAGGTAGACACCTCTAAGGATCTGCAGACAAAGAACCAACCAATCCCCCCACACACTTTGATCATGATAATTTGGGCATCTTCTGCAAAATACAGTTCTGGCAGTGCTGGAAGGTAAACAGATCAGCTCTCCAACAGAGAGTGGCCTGTTAATCTGCTGCATTATTCACAGTGCACACAGGATTTTGGCAGAGTGCATTTTGCCAACTTTTATGAGATTCACACATTAAAATGATTATATATGTGTGTGTGCAGTGGTGTGCTAATTCTTGATTAGCTTAGGAGAGACATTCAGTGCTGCAAGTAAAGTCTCTATAGATTTGAGAGCTTTAAACATAGGTCCAATTCTTGTAATTTTACAGAGACATTTGAAAGAAAACACAGTATAAAGCACCATTCCTGAAAATACTTTAAAGATCTGAATAATAACAGAAAATCACACGGAGAGGGAAAAGCATCTTTCCATAACATGTATTTATATGACACAGTATGTTATTGTCTTGCTGAGCTGTAGTTGTGAGCAGTACTTTTGCTATTGACAAAAATGCTTATGGTGATATTCCTAGTGGAATTGCAAAACCTGATGTATATGTTCTTTTTTTCTTGATCATGTTCAGATATTTTCTTCTACTCTAGGCAAGACACAGTCTGTGTGTTAAATAAACCTACCTATAAAGTGAGGATAATATTTATCATTTTCATGTATTGCTATCAAGCTGTAATTAGCCCATACAGTTCAGCATTCTGAGAAAGAAGAAGCTGCTGTAGTATGAAACTTGGTTTAATGAGTGTTAATTCTTATAACCTATAGCACAGAAATAATACAATTTAGTAAACTAGATGACTTAAAAAACCAAACCAAAACAAAACCAACAAACATACCAAAACTCCTTAGTTAACTTGAAACATTAAACTTGAGGTCTCACTTCATTCTTTATCTTTAACATACTTGAGTGGTTGGACCTTGTTTCTTTCTAGGTATGGCAATTGAGTTAACTGTGCCTTTAAAAGAGTTGAGGAATTCAATTTTGAATTTATTACCATCTTCAAAGGCATATGGTATAATTCATAGCCTCACTTCTGTCTCTATTTATGTTACTATATGTTTACATATTTCACATAAATCCTAGTAAGTTCAATATCTTTGTTGTCCACCACATTTCTGAAACTATTGGTGATGTAGTCTTAAAATCAGATTATAATGTTCTACTAAATCAATTTCATATTTTAATAAAATTTTAAGTTCCCCATGAAAGGGACTGTTACACTTGGATATATAAGTCATATACCATGGAAATATTGGAAGATTGAAAGTTCTGGAGTACCTAATTGATGAAAGCACTTCTACTGATAGGTTCAAGGCAGGTTCAAGCAATAAAAACAGCTATTGACCTTCCTTTTGGCTTTTGTTCCCTATCAAAAAATGCAAGTGCTGCTACATGGAATAATTTTACTCACGACTATTTCTGTAACCTTTGCTAAGGAACCAAACTTTCCTCTGCTCTTCATTTGTATTTATATCTCTTTATTTCAGTATAACTACCT
>JAVSBS010002996.1:0-11312 GCA_033124195.1 Coracias cyanogaster
AACCCCCCCCCCCCCCCCTCCGACAGCCCCTCTCCTTTTCAGATCTGTTCCCTTTTCTACCGTTGTGATTCAGTAATTAAGATATTCTTATTTGGACAGACAGCTCCTCTGGTAACTGAATAATATTAGATCCCTTTGATGTCAAACTTTTGACAGTTATCACACTAGCATTGGGCAATTTAGCACAAATGCCCTCTTCTTCTTCTTCTTCTTCTTCTTCTTTTTAAAGGGGGAAAAGAGAAAAAAAAAAAAAAGTCTTTGAAGAAAAGTAATAAGTGTGATCGCTATCAGCAAATGATGTAAATCTCAGTGGACAGGCATCCCTGGGTATAAATTACATTTTGTTGTACATAATGAAGCGAGTTTTGTTTTTACCTCATTCGCTTATCATTGTCCAAAATTAAGGCAATAATCCCACTTCCTTCACACCCATTCACCACAGCCCCTCTCCCCTCTGATGATTTTCTTTTCTTTCACTGGGAAATTGGACGGTTTTCCAAACCCTCTCCCACCACCACCACCAACCCCCCCCCCTCCCCGCAGCGCTTCCCACCCACCGGGCGCAGCGCGGAGCCACCGGGGCTGCGGTGCGGGGGAGCGGGCGGCAGCTGCGGGCGGAGCGGGGCCCCGGCCCCGGCTCCACGCTTCACCTGATCCCCCCCCCTACCTCCCCGAAAGCCTCACCCTAAAGCCCCTCCTATTGCCATGGCCAAAGAAAAAAAAAGGATAATAATAATAATAATTAAAAAACCCACCACCCCACAGCTCTTCGCCTGTGCCGCTTGGCAGCAGCGGAGCCGCGGCGGCGTGGGATCATAATAATAATAATAATAATGATAATAATTAGAAGTAGTAGCAAGCAGGAAGGTAGAAGGTAGATTCCCAGGCTGGATTTGCGAGGGGGGTGGTGCCCGGCTGGCTGGGAATGGGAGAACTGGTTCCTGCGAGGAGTGGGGAAGGAGGGGGAGGGTTGCAAATATTGCGATACCCAGGTCGGGACTTCGGGAGACGGGGTCTCCTCTCGCCAGCATCCCCCCCCCACCCCAGCCCGGAGGTGCCACCCCTCCACCAGGCGATTTTCAGCAGCTCTGGGGAGCAGCCCCCCACCTGGCCCCGCTCCGGGCGAGGTGCCCCCGCGATAGCCGGTGGCGATGAGGTGGGGGAGACCTATTTATTCTGCTTTTCTTCATCACAACTTTGGTGGTGGGGAGGTGCGGGGGGGGTTGGGTGTGGGTGGGGAGGGGAGAGACAGCTCTCGCCAGGTTTGCCTTATCGCGAGATCTGGGCAATTAAGACAAGATAAAATGAAATAAAATAAACCCACCCTTCAGCTGTTAGTGGAGTTGGATTTTGAGGGAGGGGGGGTTTGCAGCTCCCCGGCTACAATGTCCTCCCTAATCCCATGGTCCCCGGGACAGCTCGGTGGAAGGGGGCTTGTCCCGTGTGCCCCCTCCCACGGCTCCGCAGCCCCCGCCTCCTCCCCGCATCCCTCTGCTCCTGCACCGGCAGCGGAACGTGTGGCCGCGCCGGCACCAAAGCACCGACCCCCGGCCCCTCCCCAGCCCGTAGCCCCGGGGACGAGGGGGGAGCGCAACCCACGGGAGCCCAACCCACGGGAGCGCAACCCACGGGCTCCTCCCGGCAGCGCAAACCCCGCGGCCGCGCTCCCCTCCGGCCCCGGCCAGCCTTCCTTTCCCTCCCTACCTCATTAGCAGCCGCGGGGAGCCCCCCGATTAATTTAAATGCTTTTTTTTGTAACACTGTAAGGGCGAGAGATGTGTCTGCGGCCGCAGAGAGGTTATTTTCTTTTCGGGCTCACGTTTCGGCGGCGGCCGGCCAGGGAAGGGGGGAAGCCGCGGAGGGCCCGCGGAGGATGCGCTTGTGCTTCCCGGGAGATAACGTCAGCCCCAGCATCGCCCCCAGGGAAGCGGCCAGGCTTTTCTGGAAACTTTGCTCCAAAAGGGTATCCTCGTGTTGTGTAACATTTTCCGAGGATTTCCATTACACGTTCAGCCAAAGGTAACACAATCATCGCGGGGAAAGTTTCTCCCCGTGGCCTTTCCCCCGGTGCTGGGGCACGCAGGGGCTGCCCGGGGCTGGGGACCCGCTCCGGCCCCAGCCCCGGGCCGGGGCATCTCTGGGTTGGTGGCCCGGGGGAGGGTGTGCAAGGGAAGATGGGACGAGGTCGCCCCCACGAACTCCTACCGTAAAAAATAAACCTTCTCCTGCCGCTGCCTCCGCATCTTCCGCCAACAGAAACCTCGGGGAAATCTCTCCGGAGCGCCTGGGAAATGCACGGGGGGTGGGTGGGAGAGGGGAGCGCTTTGCCCCCCGGTGGGCACGGGCGAGGCTTGGCCGTGATACCGGGGCGGGCTGGGAGCCCACCGCCCCCGGGGTGGGGAGGGTCGGCCACGCACGACCAGGGGTCAGAACCCACGCTGCAAATCTCTGAAATTCTCTGCCCACGCCGTCACCCGGCTCAGGTCGGACTCACGTTTGGTCCGCGGCCACCAGTTGGTCCTTAAAACTGGGGGGACTGGGCGTTAGTGGGGAAATAAATCTGCGCTAAGGTACTTGCAACAGGTATGGGAAGGATTTCACCTTTGTCCCAAGCTCTTCTAAAAGGAGAAGTTGTTATTATGATTATTATTTTCGAGAGAGAAACAGCTTCATGCAGAGGGATCGTTTAAACAAACAAACAAAAAAAAGTAAGAAAAATGTATTTTCGTCTCAATCTTTTTTCAAGGGTAGAGAGACTTGAGAAGAGCGATGCAAGAGCCAGGTTCGGCTTTGGAGAGAGTGCAGTCAGCCAAGTAACTTCAAATAAAGTCCTTGAGCAGTAAAAGAGAAAGTGCGGAAACTTTCCCAAAGGTCACCTTGAAAGCAGCAGAGAAACTTCTCGCTCGAGTTCTCTGTCCTTACGTTTCTCGGGGGGGCTGAGGGCTCTAACGCTTGCCCCCAGATCGAGAATATTTTGGCAGAAGAAGCCCCGGGAGCCTCTCCCCCCCCACCACCGCTCTGCTCAGCCCGCGGCGGCGGCCGCTGGTCCCCACTCACGGGAGGGCACCCTTGCCCTTGCCATTTTGGGGGGGAAAAGCGAGAATTAGGAAAACCAAGAGAAGTTACCAGTGCTGAGAAACGAAGACCAGCGCTTCGATTTACACTATCGAGAGGAAAAAAAGAAAAAAGGTGTGTGTGGGGGGAAGTCAATAAAAAAAAATCTATCCCGGCCCTAGGTCATAGGCGGAGTCCCCGTCGTTTTTTTTTTATATTTTTGGCTCAGTTTTGAAACCATCTGGCACGCCCGAAAAAAAAAAAAAAAAAAAGGCATGTTTGGAAAAACCCGAGGAGTGTTTTCTATTTTCCGAGAGCAAAGCCCACCCCTCAGGATCCCGTCCCGGCTCTGGAGCAGGACAGGAGCCTGCGGGAGCCCAGCAGGAGCTGGGGAGGGCGCAGGGGGAGCCTGCGGGAGCGAGCCCTCCGCACATGTAACCACCGCCAGTAATTCCTCCATAAGGATTCATTAGAAAGCAGTGTTAATTACTTCCTTTGCAATATTTTGCGGGTTGCGGGCGAGCCCGGGAAGGGACGGGAGGGACCCGCGGGGTTCTGCCCGCACTTGCGCTTGAAGGAAAGAGGCTTCCCCAGCGAAAATTGTCTTTTTTTTTAAATTTTTTCTGCCCGAGAACAATCCATCTTTTCGTTCTCTGTTGTTTCTCCTCATTGTTTTGTTTTATTTTATTTTATTTCTTTAATTTCTTTTCTTCTACACGGAGCCTGCTAGCATGCAGGTAATAAATTAATCAGGTAGAAGGGAGGAAATGGCCCGTATTTATTTGGAAACCGCTCCCGCGTCTCTTGTCTGGCGGAGGTGGGGGATTCAGTACTCGCATCAATTTGGCCTTAAAACCCAGTAACGCGGCGAGACTCGTGCTCAGAAGGCCTCTAGAAACGGGGAAGGGGGGGGAAAAATAAAAGGAAAATAGCAGATGCCTCCCTTTCCCAGCTGGATATTGGGGATCGTTTAAATACCCCCTTTTCCCTTGGAGGGCCTGTAATCAAAGCGGTGCAAATGACACTGGTTTCGGCGGAAGGTGGAATATTTGGTGCTCGGACGCTGTTATTCCTGGTTCTTTCTGGCGCTGGGGAAGGGCGGCAGCGCCCAGCGCCGGCTCCCAACGCCACACTGTATTAACTCCTAGTTAAGCCGGCAAATAATATTGCTCATTCATCTTTTTCAGAGTTGATTTATAGCAATCGACAGGTTAAAGCGTCATCTGACTTCATTACTTTTAAAAGCTGTCTATTTCAGAACTGTCACTTTTCATCACTTAAACCGAATAAAACGCTTGAAGAAATGAATTGAGGGAGACTCGGAGATCGCGTTTATAATTCTTTGTCTCGACGTTAACATTCCTAATGACCTGACCTGCGTGGGGAACCTGTGTGCTTGGTGCGGAGATGAAAAACAATAATAAAAAGAAAATCAACACATCAGGCTCCAGAAGTTACTGAAAAGGTGAGAAAGTGGCAGGGGACAGAGGAAGACCGGGACAGGGATGCGACACTGAGGAAGCATCACGTATGTGCTGCCCATGCCCAGAAAGGTGGAAGTTAGCGGCGGGTTAGCAGTAAATAATTCTCTTCTCGCCTTTTCACCCCCACCCCCTGCTCCTATCAGAGCTGTTTAAAATATAAAAACAACACAAAAACAAACAAAAAAAAATAGGAAGAGGTATCCCGTATCCATGTAGCTCACTGAGTATTTTCCATACCCCATTCAGTCATTATTCTTTTCAAGCTTACAACCGATCGTTTTGCTGCAGGTATTGCAGGGAAGAGCCTAGATTTTTTTTTTTTTCCCCCTCTCTCTCTGTCTTTTAGAGACGTTAAACCAGTAAACAACCACAAGCAAAAAAAATCATCTACACCGCAGAAATGCACAGTACTCGTCAAAGCGTTCAGGAGCTTCCCTGAGCACATCCAAACCGGCTACTCCGCCGTGCTGGGAATTCACCTTTGCAGGAGTTTCTTTCTCCCCGCGCTCATGTTCCCGCCGTGTATTTGGCTCTCGAAAACTATTGCCAATATCAGGCGGTTTATTAATAAACCCGCAGCCGGAGCCCGGCGGCAGCAGTTGGCTGTCCGGGGGCAAAGCTGTGGGAGAGGAGGAATTATTTTCAACAAACTACACAAGTTGTTCCCCTGCCTCCGCTTTCGCTTAATGCCGTGGGCGTGATCGCTCGCCTGCTAAAATAAGAGTGGCCCCCCCTGGAAAAACTTCGCCCCGGGAGGGAGCTGCCCCCTGGCCGCTGCCGGGCTCTTGCCGAGCAGCGGGGCTGGGGGGAGAGCAGAGGAGAGGGGTAAATTGGGGTGGGCAGGGCCCGCGGAGCATCCGCGGGTGCGGAAGGTGGGGGGGTCTCAGGTTAATGAGCGCCGGAGGAGGGGGAAGGGGAGGATGGGGTAGGGTGGGTGCCCAGCGCGAATAGCTGCTTGGCTGGGCTTCGCTTTGATAAAAATAAATATTATTGATGATGATGATGGCTTTCGGCGGGGGTGGCTCCCCGCTGCGCGCCCGCGGGGCGCCGCGCAGCCCTCTCCGCGCCGCCGCTGCGCCGGGCCGCGCTCCCGATCGCCACCTCGCTGCGCCGGGCGTCACTGCAGGGCGCTGGGCTGCGCGGAACCGGCTCCGCACCCGCGCACCGGCGGGGCTCGGCGGAACCGGCCCCGCACCTGCGCACCGGCGGGGCCCCGCGGGTGAGGGGGGGGGGCTGCGGAATAGGCCCCGCACCTACGCACCGGTGGGCTCGGCGGGGTGCCGCGCAATCGGCTGCGCACCGGCGGGCTTTCCGCGGGGCAACGCGTGGGGAGGAAGGCAGCACCGAAAGGAGCATCTTCCCGGGGTAACACAAGCTGCAAGGTTTAGAGGGAGCTATAAAATTAACAGGTTTTCTCTCCCTCTCTATAAGAGCTTTTATTATTATTATTTATTTCCTTTTTTTTTCGTGACGGTGGTGCCTAACCTCTCAGGGAGACTGAGCTCAGCGGCGTCCTGTAACGCAAACAACTACGACACACTTGTACATATAGTTAAAATGAGCAAAATCGAAGGATCACTTTCCGCCGGCTTTGACACGGGCGCGCAGGCAGCGCCTGGTGTAATTTCTGCACGAATTAAAACATAATAAAAAAAATTATCAAGAAAAAAAATAAAAAACGAAAGAAAGGCGTTTAACTACTTTGTTCGGGGTTATCAAAACGGCACTTAAGAAGGCAGTGCCATTTCTTTACCCACATGGAGCACATGCAACTATGGTATTTCTCGGGATCCTTTTAAAATTTTGTATCTCTTTGTTCCTTCCAGAAAAAAAAAAAGAAAAGTAAATGGTAAAAAAATCCCTGACACAGTCCGAAATTCCCCCATCACTTAAGCGAACAATAAGCAGTGAACGAGCGAATGTAAAGAGAAAGGTGGAAACGTAAAGTCTCGAAATAGTTTCAGCACTTGGAGGACTCTTTAGGGAAATTATTAAAAAAGAAAAAAAAGGAAAATTTAAAAAAAAAGAAAGAAAGAAAGAAAGAAAGGCAGACCCCTCTCCAGGCTGACAATAGGGACAATGTCACATGCCCATTTCCAAGCGCTCCGCGGATCTCTGCGCGGCCCGGCGCGCAGGCAGGTGGTGCGCGGGGTTTGGGGGATCCCTTTCGGTCCAGCTGAGGAAGGCAGAGCCACACAGCCCGGCAGGGAAGGGAGGGTGGGAAGGCCCGTTCCCCTTCTCCCAGCGCTGCCTTGGGGTGACAGCGGAGGGCAAAGATCCCCCGGTCCCTGCTCGCCCTCCCGTTGACAGAGGATTCCTGCCCACCAGCACACATGGCAGTTGTTTACGTGCTATTAAGTATCGATTAAGAGCATCCACATGTTATTCCGAGAATATAAAGAGCTATTAAGAGCCATTTGACTTTACCAGAAAGTAGCGAAGATTAGTTAATGAGTAATGGGAGAGAACAGAGAGGTGCGGAGCGGCCGGGCCCTCGGATTCTTTCAAAGAAAGGAGAGAGGAAATCGCTCTCTTTTTTAAATTCCGGCGAGAATTTCTACCGGGAACAATATAACCCAGCAGCTGCGACAGGTGGAAGAGAGATAATTGAGCAAAGGCTCCTTTTGACAATTAATATTACGGGGAGCTAATGTCCCTCGTCCGGGTTGGTTGAGAGCCGGGGGTGCCAAGGGGCACTGAGGGGGGATGCAGCAACACCCAGAAATTATGAAAAACACTCAGAATTATATATATATATATATATATATATATATATATATATAAGAAAACGGGGAGATTGCAAAGAAATCCCTTCCAGCCCGGTGCGGACAGCAGATCCCACGGGCTGAGGAGTTGCCTCGTTCCCCCTTGCCTGTCCTACCCCCTTTCTCTTTTTTTTTTTTTGGTTCAGAAAAGAGTATTTCAGGTAGACAACTTAATGCCCCGAGTCTTTTTTTTTTTAAAAAAAAAAAAAAAAGCTTTTATTGCTGTTGCACTTCCTACCACAAGATGCAGAGCAAGTCAGCGGAGTTTGTATTACAACTATGTCATAATGTTTCACTGATGCAAAACATGTAGCCAGAGGGGGTTGCTAATGATTCCTGGATTAGAGAGAGGGAGAACGAGAAGTGAGAAAAAGAAAACCTGGTTTCTCTCTCTCTCTTTTTTTTTTTTTTTAAGCTACGTAAAACCTACCCATTAATACCCAGCACTTGCAACATCTCCGTATCTCGCACAGACACGCGGATCTGCCATGAGCCTTTTAAACACCGCAAACGTTTTGCATATTCCACCTATTAATGATGTTTGCAGCCTATTAATTTCAGGAGGCTCTTTTCTAGAGAAGGCAACTTCCAACTTTGTCTGTGTGTGTGGGAGCGGGATCCTCCAGGAGCCGGGGGGTTTCCACTCGGGATAGAGACCGCTGCAAAATGACCGTGCCCCAGCAACCCTCTCCCCCTTCCCCTCCCCAGATCTCTCCCCAGGACAAGCAAAAGCTGTGCCCAGGAGTGCTCCAGGCAGCGGGCTGGCTGCTCTCGGGGTGTGCAGGAGGGATGAGGAGGGAGGTGGGAGGGGGAGATGTTGCGGAGATTAAGGAGCATCCTGCAGAGATGCCACAGGGCGCTGCGGGGCTTTCCTCGCCCTCCTCCCGCGCTGGGCTCTAGGCCCGGTCGCACAGGCTCCCCCGGCCAGGGTGGGAGGTCTGGGAGGAGGGATGTGACTGAAGTGGGGGGACAGACCCCTCCTGCACCGTGAGCAAGGAGTGATGGGGTCGGGTCCAGCCCCGGCCCCGGGGCGGCCGCCCGGGAGCGGAGCGGGGTCTGCGGGGCAGCCGGGCTCCGGGTGCCCGTTCCCGGCCGGCTCCCAGCCCCACGGCCCGTTTTCTCCGCAGCCTCTCCGGCAAGGTTGCAGCTGCAGCTGGAAAAGGGTTTCTTCCCCTTTGACAATACATTTTTCTTTTTTTTTTTTTTTTCTTGCGAACCTCTGAAAGCCGGGTGGGGTGCGACGGGGGTCGCGCAGTGCCCAGACAGCCTGGCGAGAAGGGAGCGGGCATTGCCACCTGCCCTGCCCCGGCACCCACGGGCTGGAGCTGGGTACCTCCCTCCCGCAGGCTCCGGGAGCGATGCCCGCCGCTATCCTCATCCTCCCACCCCGGGGCAGCCCTCCCGGCTCTGCCCCGCTGCCTGCGGCGGCTCCTTTCCCGGCCCCATCCCTGTCCCCTTGGCCCGACCTGACCTGACTCTGTGCAGCGAGGCCGAATCGGGCCCGGCTGGGGCTGGGGCTGGGGGGGGGCACCTGCGGGACAGAGGCGCTGCGGAGCCCAGGTGGGACCAAAGAGCCTCCGACCTGGAGCATCCTTGGGAAAAGGCGGGAGCGAGGCACTCGGGGAGGAAAGGGCTGGGGTCGTGCTTACAGCCCCGGAGAGCAGGGCTGAGCTTTGCACCTAAATCCCATCTAAGCGGGACCCGCTGGCAGCCCCCAGCCCCGGAGCCCGACCCCGACCCCGGGGCTGCCACCAGCGCCGGGCACCCCGCAGGGATGGGCGGCCGGCGGCGGGAGGTGTCCGGCCCTTTTATCTCCAGATTTCTCTCAGAAGAGATGAAAAATAAAAAGTTTCAAATGTGACCTAGTTCCATCTCCCCCTCCCCCTTTCCTTTAGATATTCACGTCATCTATTAAGGGGGGGGGGGGGAGGGTAGGGAAGGGAGAAGCTAAATTTACGAGGTCTGGTGGGTTCTGGAGTCTGGGTGCTGGGAAACAGGTGTTGGCAGTTCGCTAGAGTGTCAGTCAACTTTTGGAGATGAAGTCATTAGGGAGGTAGTCTCCTCGGAACAATCTGGTGGTTTCAGTCGGATTTAATTTATACCGAAAAAAAAAGAGAGAGGGAAAAAAAAAAAAAAAGAAAGAAAGGAGAAAAAAAAAAAAAAAAAAAACCAACAAACCACAAAAAAAAAAAAAAAAAAAAGCCTGTAGAAATACCGAAAGGGACAAACATAACGAGAACAGATTCACACTCCTACAGATTATGCCACTTGGAAGTCACATCCTGAGAAAAATAGCCGGCGATGGCAGAGCACGGGAGGGGGCTGCGGGCGGGGGCTGCCCGGGGGGTGCGGGGACCAGGCCCGGGAGGGCAGAGCCGAGGTGAAGGGCTGGGGGGGTCCTGTCCCGAGCTCCCCGGGATGCCCTGCACGGCTCCAAAGGCGACAACCGTCCGGGAGGCGACCGGTCAGGGTCACCCCCCCCACCCCGCCACCGGGGCTGGAAATAGCCAGTGACCCTGAACTGTTCCTCGGCTGCGTTTGAAAAGGCCGGCGATCCGCGGGCCGAGACAAAAGGTTTCATGTGCACAAACACAATCTACTTCAGGCCTAAGCAGGGCGCTGCTCGGGGCCGGTGCCGCACGGCGGCAGCCCGGCTGGCCGCCGCTCCGCGCCCGTCAGCCGGGGGAAGGCGGCGGCGGGGCCGGGGGTGGGGGGAGACAGTGGGAGAGGGAGGTGGGAGCCGCTCCGGCAGCTCCAGGGTGGAAGAGCCCGGCAAAGGCGTGGTCTGAGGCTCTGCCTGTTAGGCAGGCATCATGGCATATCATTTGCTTCAAAGAGATGCGGAGGGGAAGAGGGGCGGGGGGGGGGGGGAAAGGACTGATGCTCAGATCCGATCGCCCACCCCCCTTTGGAGTTGGGTGACAAATCACCTCCGTTGTATCAACCACTTGTTTCTTTTAGTATCGCGGGGAAAGATTTCATTAATGCTCCTCCGGACCCCCCCCTCTTCTTCCCTTCCCACCCCCCCCCCCATCCCTCCAAATCTATTCTCTTGCTCAGAGTGTGTCTTCTAATCATAATTAAAATCGTCTCCTATACATCGGCGTCTCTCGTGTGCATATTGAATTGCAGGTGACTGGGCGGAATGTTATTTCACTCTAGTCTCTCATTTTTACATTTCCACACACACACACAAAACCCCAGCCCACCCCCGCGCTCCCTCCCCGGCCGCAGACAAGGCGTGTTGTGACTATCGATAGAGAGGCGATATCCACAAATCGATCGTTTAACGGGCAGCCCGCGTTCCGCCGCAAGCCCGCTACTCCACTTCCTATAATTAAGATTAAAAAACTCCAGCGGCGGAGGGAGGGAGCGGCTGCCGGTCCCGGGCAAGGGGAGCAGCCGGGAGGTGATGCCCGAGCTCAGGGGTCACCTTCAGAAAGAGCCGTTTCCACCTGATTAGAGCGCGGGTACAGGTCGGGAGGTGCGGGCTACGCGTGTGCGCAGCGCTGCGCGGAGCTTCGGCTCCGGCAGCGGGCAGAAAGCTCACGCCAGGTGACTCTTCTATGGGTGTTTTTTCTTTCCTTCGAAGCAGAGGGAGGTGACCGCCGCAGCGTTCTTTACAGTCGCATCATGAAGCCAACGTGATGGTTTTGAAGCAGGAACCGGGTCCCACTCGCAGTGCAGCGAGAGGGGCTGGAGCCAAGTTTATTGTCTCGCATTTCCAAGGGGGGAGGTGTGCTAATTTACGGGCTGTTATTATTATTATCATTATGATTTCTGTGCGTCTGAGGCCACGAGCAAGGCATAAGTCGAGGTGCTGTGTGTTTATCCCGGGCGCTGTGGCAGGCTGGGTGCAAGGCAAGGAGGGACGGTGGGAGAATTTAGGCGAGGGCTCAACTAGCCTTGCAAGCAGGGCTGAAACCCGTGTTTTCTTCCAGGCTTAGATGAGGGTTTATCATTCGTTTTATTTTTTTTTTTTCTTTGCTGATTTTTTTTTGTCTGTTGG
>JAVSBS010002997.1:248-12200 GCA_033124195.1 Coracias cyanogaster
GAACTCAATCTGGCCACTGTTGTAAGAGATAATAAAAACGGTTTTTACAAATACACTAGCAACAATAAGAGAGCCAAGGAGAATCTCTACCCTTTATTGGATGCGGGGCAGAACATTGTCACCAAGGATGAGGAAAAGGCTGAGGTACTTAATGCCACCTTTGCCTTGGTCTTTAATAGTCAGACCAGTTATCCTCAGGGTATTCAGCCCCCTGAGCTGGAAGTCAGGGATGGAAAGCAGAATAAACCCCTCCCCCCCTAATTCAGGAGGAAGCAGTTAGCAACCTGCTACAACATCTAGACACTCACAAGTCTATGGGGCCAGATGGGATCCACCTGAGAGTGCTGGGGAGGTGATGGAGGAGCTTGCCAAGCCCCTCTCCATCATTTATCAGCAGTCCTGGTCAAAGGGGGAGGTCCCAGATGACTGGAGGCTTGCCAATGTGATGCCCATCTACAAGAATGGCAGGAAGGAGGATCTGGGGCACTACAGGCCTGTCAGCCTGACCTCGGTACTGTGGAAGATTATGGAGAGGTTCATCCTGAGTACACTCACATGGCACATGCAGGACAACGAGGGGATCAGGCCCAGCCAGCATGGGTTCATGGAAGGCAGGTCCTGCTTGACCAACCTGATCTCCTTCTATGACCTGGTGACCCACCTAGTGGATGAGGGCAAGGCAGTTGATATTGTCTACCTGGACTTGAGTAAAGCTTTTGACACTGTCTCCCACAGCATCCTGTTGAACAAGCTGGTGGCTCATGGCTTACACAGGTGTACTCTTAGCTGGGTTAAAAGCTGGCTGGCTGAGCCCAGAGAGTTGACCACAGAAAAATTGTATCAGTCTATGGTTATCTTTTAATGCTGAAAGCTTTAGGATAACGTGACAGAAAAGTACAAAGATGGAAATCTATATCTCATGAGGAATTTGGAGATAGAAGGCAGACTGCACATCTGCTGCTGAACATCTGGCAGGAGCTCAAATAAAATGCCCTACACTTGCATTGGGTTCTAACTGTATCCACACCTGGACAGCCTTAGACACCATGTTTAATGGGTTTAGGAGTCACTGTTGCAGCTCATTTTTGACCAGCAAATCCCATTTCAGTTCATTACTTCTAACTTTTGCCATCAAATTGATACAGTAATATAAGGAGTTTTGGTCTTTGTTCCTAAAGAATCATCCTCTTGGACACTCACTGTTGACACTAGCCTCTTGCTAAAAATATTTCTCTGGTCTTTTCCTTATAAACTTTTTTCATCCCCCCCCCAAAAAAAAAACCAACATAAAATGCTTTTCCCCTCAAACACACCCAGAAAACCA
Source organism: Coracias cyanogaster (assembly GCA_033124195.1). Classification (NCBI taxonomy): domain Eukaryota; kingdom Metazoa; phylum Chordata; class Aves; order Coraciiformes; family Coraciidae; genus Coracias; species Coracias cyanogaster. The sequence goes on from JAVSBS010002997.1 coordinate 1,573, forward strand.
TCTTTGGCAACACTGCAACAAACATTTCCACACTGCTAAAATGGCTGCAGATTAAATACATGCTAAATATCTAATATCCCTTCTTCATTGTGATACAGTTTTTGTGATATTTTTCTTGTAGCCTACAGCAAAACATCTCAAAAAATTCAGTATTCATTTACAGCCTTTGCTTTTAATGGCCTTAAATGCATTTTGCCATGGCTTCTTCTTTGCACTGTCTCTTTTGCTCACTTTTACTGAGGCCCAACACTATAGCCCAAACCTGATCTTTTTTCTTCCTGGGTACTATTTCCACTTGTCCTGGTTCGTCTAGGATAGGGTTAATTTTCACCAGGAGTTGGGAGGGAGCCACAGCCAGCTATTCAATGCTGACATCATGCCCTGTCAAGCTGGGAGCCTCCATGTGGAATGTCAAGCTGGTCTTTGTCTCATTCACCCAGTCTGTATGCTTTGTATCTCTTATTGTGTACATTGTTATCACTGTTGTTAAGACTGTTGCTTTTACATTGCTGTATTAAATTTCCCCTTATCTCAACCTGTGGGGTTTGTATTTTCCTCCCTCTCCCGTTCCCATCTGAGGGTGGGGGGGCAGCAGCCACGTGGTGCCGGGTCCCGGCAGGGGCTAAACCACCACACACTACAACACACCAACATACTGAGACTCTAAGTAATTACAGGGAGATTTTAAAGACCTTTCTGAGCTCAACTATAGTTAAGCTATTAGTATCAATGCAGCAGTGCAATACATAGCAAAAAACTTCCACTGTTTTATCCCTTTCCACATTCTCTAGATTGTACCTTAAAACTGCAGCTTTGAATAATCAAGTACTCATTCTGTTGCCCAGAGAGGTACAAGTGTTTCTTTAGATTGCTGGAACACAGGGACCACATGCTGTTATCCCCAGATTAAAACTGAAAAATTTACAAATTGCCTAACTTTGATGATATTTGTTTCATCTCTGCCCCCATAGCATATTTCCGCTTCCTGACACACACACATTTCTACAAGTTGGTCAAGCAGCGTCATAGTTGGCAACTTTTTAAAATCAGTTTGAGTCATGTCTGCTATTATTCCTTTCTGCTGTGGTTCTCTGGAGCAAATATTAAATATTAAGCCCATGATTCCAGCAATAACTAAGCCTAAAAAATGGAAAAAAAAAAAAAAAACCAACCACCTTAAGGGCAGCATGCTATCAGACTAAAGTCTTCAAGGGAAATTTTCCTTTCCTGAATGTCTAGAATATACTATAAGCACACTGGTGCTACCAAAAATATCAAGTGATTTTTGGCTAATTTATTCTAAAGCCTTATGCAACATATTTCATATCAGTCTGCTTATACATCTTAAGCTTGAAATAAAGAAATCTGAACTCTCCTGGTTTTACTAGAAGTATTCTGGCTTAGAGGAATTTCATTGGCAAGAGGAATAAAGAGGACAGAAGTTAAGATCCTAAGGAAAGATCAACGAAAATATTTAGTGGTATTTGAGAGAGCCTACAAGCTTGTTTCCTCATTATTTTAGTCCCATTTTTGCAATTTTTTTTTTTAAAGGCAATGGTTTTTTTTCATTAATCCTGGAATTTAGACAAGATTCTTTATCAGTTTCACCAAGTGCACATTTAACATCTTTTGGAAGATGGGGGAATATCCACCCTTTCCCTTCACATGGCCCCCCTGTAATATTACTTGCTTCACAAGAAGGTAACATTAATTGAAGTACAGCATATTTAAGGCAGCATTAAGACCTTACATTAGGCTAAACAATACCACGATTTGAAGTTTTAAAGGGCATAGCTTATATAGTATCGCATGTCTCCTATATTACTGTAGCGGGTCTGGCTGAGCTGGTTTTCCACATAGCAGCAGTGTTTTTGTGCTGGGAGCTAGAAGGGTGTTCATAGATGTCGGGGTCCAATCCCCCCCGTGGTGTGACTATTGCTGAGCAGTGCTCGTACAGCACCAAGGCTCTTCCCAACATTCACCCCCACTGTGGGATGGGGTGGGAAAGATCTTGGGAGGGGACACAACCAGGGCAGCTGACCCAAACTGACCAAAGGGATATTCCATACCATATGACGTCAGCTCAGCTATAAAGCTAGGGAGAAGGAGGAGGAGGAAGGGGGGGGTGGTGTTGCATTGTCCTCCAGAGCAATGGCTTCCCAGGGAGTGGCCAAATATCGCCTACTGATGGGAAGTAGAGAATAAAACTTTGTTTTCCTTTGCTTCCGTATGCAGATTTGCTTGGCTTTTGCTTCTATTATTAAACTGCTTTTTGTTTCTCATCTTATTTTCCTCCCCTGTCTTTTTGCTCTGCTGAGGAGGGAGAAGGGAAAAAGGGGGGGGTGATAGAGCAGCTTGGTGGGCACCTGGCGCTCAGCCAAGGTTAACCCACCAAAGCCAGGTAGAAAGGAAGCACTATTAAAAGCCCTTGGCAATCTGTTAAGAAAAAAGAAAAAGGATTTTTACTGTTGTGTGATAGAACTAGCTCAGTTGTGGATTTTGCACACTGCTGCTTCTAAATTTTGAGTTTAAAAAAAAGGCCTAAACTTCACAACATCGGAATTTTAGTCAAATCTTTAAGAAGTTGAAAGGAAGCCCTGTGGTGCATACACAGCTTTTGAAAGGCATAAAACCACAGCAGAACACCTAGGAGAGTGTCTGCTAAAATCTGAAGTCAAAACAAAAAAAGGAGAAACCTGTATCTAATGTTGCTGAAAACAAAGAAATACAATTTACTATTTTTAGTACTTTTATTCATAGCAGTGCCTAAGGACCAACAAGAAGTGGAGTTTTAACAGATTGGGCACTGTTCAGACACAGAATGAAACAATCCTTGCCTTATGGAGCTTAAATGTAAATATCTAAGTCTGAAAAACAAGGAAAAAGGTATACAGAAGGTAAACACTGCAAAAAAAGAACAGTTCCTTTATATGTTACAGCTTCTTTAAAATATATAATTACTCTGTGTAAAAGTTCACAGATGAAATTTTAAGAATCCAGTGCAATGTAAAACACTGGATAAATATAATTTCTATGTTTTTTTCTATAAATTCCATTTTCTATAAACGACAGAAAATTAGGAATGCAAAAGGCCTTAAAAGTCAAACACTCCCTGTCCCTGTCTCACAGCAAGAAGAACTATACTTGTGATCTCTAAAGGTTCTCAAACACTGATGATTATGGAAATTCTGGCACATTTCCTAGGTCATGTGCAAAAACAGTACCTTGTATGAGAGAGTTTAACCAATAACCAGAAATTCAGCCCTGCCAACAGCCTTTGTCCTCTGAGAAACATGAAGTAACTAGTCTGTACCTCCCTTTTGGCAGGTTCTGCCCCACGTTTAGTCAGCTTTCTTCTCAGTTGCCTCCTCTGCCAGAAACTTGTCTGAGGGAAGGGAAATGAGACCTTCATAGCTCCCACAGACAGATTTGTATTGTACAGCTCCATACATCTGTATTGTAACCATCTTCTTGCCCCAGAAGAAATCGCACAAAGAGGTTCAGGAGGCCCAGCTTTCCCTGGCTTTCCAAAATGCACTTCACAGCAAAAGTGGTGTTTTGACTGCACATAAAACTGAGAACAAAAGGATACCCTACAAGGATAGCCCTACAAGCCAACTTTTCTCAAATGATAAGCAATTCTGTGAGAGAAATTAACTGCAGATTTTGGGTCTGTTTAGATCATGCAGTATAAGTAATGAACATTAAATAGAGACATTGTGTTACATGTGCCTACAGTCAACTTTTTTTTTTAAAGTCTAGTTTTCTGTAGTGGCCATAATTGGATTTCTTTCAAATACTTTTAGGACAAACAGACTCAAACCTTACAATTACATGTTACAGTCTTAAAAGCATTTGAAAATTAAAGAGTAAAAGGAACCAGAGTTGTGTAAGATCAATATTGGTGGAAAAATTCCTTAACTACTCTTCCCATTATATCATATTTGTCTAAAATAAGCAAATTGATTCCTAACTGTGGTTTTAAGTAAAATGAGTCCTCTCTAAAAAGTAAAATACCTAATCAGCATTTATTTTTTCCCCTTTGTTCCCCTTTCCAATCCATGTACTTTTTTAAACCACATCATATTTTGTCTTCACTATTTCTTCTTTGTTTCCTCCTTCAGGCAGAAAAGTGCCCTCTGATGCTGCTGTCATCTTTGCCAGGCTGACTTGTGGGTTTCTTCAAATGAATTTGCCATGGCAGATAGCAGGGAACAGGCAGCAATGCTTGCTACTGACAGTTATTATCTTCTACTAGATTTTCATTGGAGACAATTTTTTGCTGGCATCTCATTCAGCTGGAGACATGAATGGCAATGTATTTTGTCTTGAAAAGATCTGCAGCCACAGGGTTCAGAGAAGGAGCTCTCTTTTGTAGCCAAAGCTACAACCCCTGCTTAGGGAAGAGGGCTTTGCAGTTCAGAGCTGCTAATACTGCTCATTTCTCTGTTGTAAGGGATGGTTCCTCCTGACCTTAGCTGACTACTAATTTTGCCTTGAAGCATGAGGGTACAGAGTCTCTCTGGCAACACTTTTTGTAAGGTGGAGAACATTGTTAGGAAATGAGCTGAGTCTACTCATGTAGGCCGCTGAGCCATGGCTTTTCTGATATGCTTAGGTTCACAAATTATTCGATTCCCTTGAGTTTATTTGAAGTTTTAAATTAAAATTCTCTGCAGTAGTACTCTGATTTTATTTAATGTGATAAAGATTTCCTGGGACTTGAGTTTTGTTTAATCTAGTGTCCCCTCACAGCCATTAAATAGTGTAAAATAATTTTGAAGTGGGTGTAACTGACATCATTTTAACAGCCTAGAGGAAACTTTAGTGGAAATGAGAACGTCTATATTCTATTTTTCTGGAATTTCATCTGGACTGAAGACAAGATGATGAAATAGGGGAATTTCTGCATTTTCTTTCAATAAATAATTTTCAGATATGAGTACCTTGTCAAAAGATATGGCAAGCATTACTTCCAGAGTTTTGCCATGACTTCTGTTCCACTCTGGGGACCTGCTTCTCTGAGAAGGAAGCTATGGAAAAGGAAAAAAATAAGAAATTTTCTGGTGGCCAAAAAAAAGACTTCAAACATGCAAGACTTCCTCCTAAAGCTGTGCAGCCAAGAGGGCATGGTTGCAGAGGCCAAAAGGAGAGCAAACAAGAGAGTATGGAACTGTAGCCAACTTATTACAGCACAGCTGGACGGTTGTAGCTTGGATTCTAGTCCATGCTCCCAGCACGATTTAAGATTTATCATTTCATTGGATAAACCATAAAAGCCAGAACTGTCTTTTCTCCCTGTAGATATAGTTGCTTTTCCCTATGCTTTGTATACAAATTGTGAATTCATTGAGTCATTGAATCATTGAGTAATTCACATAGGAAGGGACCCCAGGAGGTCTCTAGTTCAACCTCATGGTCTAAGAAAGGACAGCTATGAGAGCATACCATGCTGCTCTGGGCTTTACCCAGCTAAGTTTTAAAACCTCCCAGCATGGATACTGTACAACTTCTCTTGGCAAACACTCCCACTGCTTCCTAATGATGAAAAAGGTTGTTTATGAAATGTCTTTCTTGTACTTGAGGTCCCCAAGTTGGAGGCAGTATTTTGATGTGGCCTAACAAGTGCCAGGTAATGGAAGGAAATAATATATTGACTTTCCTCCTATATTAATAGAGTCTGGGTTGCTGTTGATCATCTTTGCTGCCAGAGGACATCCCTGGCTCGTGTTCAACTGACTGTCTACCAACACCCCCTGGGCCTATTTCAGAACAGCTGCTGCCCAACCAGGCAGACACATTTTCCCTCAGCCTGGATCAGTGCAAGGGGTTAGTCCATCTCTGGTGCAGGACTTGGCATTTATCCTTGCTGAACTTCATGAGGCTTCTGTTGGGCCATATCTCCAGAATGCCAAGGTCTTTCTGGATGGCAGCCCTCTCCACCAGCGTGTTAACTGTACCCCCAACTTGGTCTCATCTACAAATCTGTTGAGCAGCCATCACTCTGTCACCTCCTCCTGATCATTGTTAAAGATGTTAAACAGAGCAGGTTCCAGGACAGATCCTTGTGGTACTCCATTTGTGACTCCTGCTACTGGACTCTGGGTAGAGTATGGTCCATTAATCACTACCCTCTGGGCCTGACCATCCAATCTATTCAGCTGGCTGCTCATCCAGACTGCAATGTGTGAACTTGGGTAAAAAGACATTGTGAGAGTCAGTCTCAAAAACTTTGCTGCAGTTTATTAAGCTCTTTAAGCCCTGCTAAAGTCTTGACATCCATGGCTCTCCCCTCATCCACAAATCCAGTCATTTTACCGTATAAACACATTTAGGTTGGTAAGGCATGACTTTTTGAAAAAAGAGCCAGCATGATTCATGCTGGCTTTTTTCAGTCATCTTCTTCATATGCCTAGAAATGCGTTCTGAGAGGACTTGCTCCAGGATTTTCCCAAGAACCTAAGTGAGGCTGTCCCTCCTGTACTTTCCCAAATCATCTTGTTGGCCTTTTCTGAAGATGGGTGCAATATCCGCCTTTCTTCAGTTGTCAAGGACCTCTTTTGACCTCTGTGACTTTTCAAAGCTGGTAGAGGGCAGTCTTTTAAGGACATCAGCCAGACCTCTCCACTCTTTCTGATGAAGCTCATCCGGTCCCATGGACTTGTATGAGCTGAGTTCTCACAAGTAATCCCTGTCATGATTTTCACCTGCTGCTGCTACTTCTCCTTGCACAGAGGCCTGGGAGACCTTGTTGGTAAAGAACAAGGGAAAAAAGACATTGCGTACCTAAAACACAGGTCTGTTGTCACTAACTCACCTACCCTTTTCAGTAACAGACCCACATTTTCATTGTTCAGCACTATCTTTTGTGTCTAACTCTGTATTCAGGAGGATACTGTAGACAAGTGGGTGCTTTACTGAACTTGCTACTGAGACCCGAGGAGTAAACAAAAATTTTATTTTTAATTCATCTTTGTTTAGCTGAACCTTCTACAGCTCATGGCCACGCAGTCTAGGGAAAGAAAGAGGTTGAATATTGTTTATACAAGAAAAATTAGCACTTTTGCACCTGTGAAGAAATCTTGAAATTATCTTAATGTAAGTTTCTCTCATGTTTTTAGATTTTCTTGTCACTTAATCCAAATTTTGGGATTGAGGTAAGGTTGTGTTTTGGTTTTTGTTTTCCCTGCTTTGAACAGCATGTGGGCTAAAAGCTGGGAATGCACACAGGCTGTGCACAGGGGAAAGGAATAGGCCACTTGAAAATAATTAGTACATTTAAAATAAATATCTTTGAGATGGGGGTCAAGGAAATGCCTACTCTTTGTGTCTGAGGTATAGCACATAGAAAGAGGGTTCTTTTCCTAATATAGATTTTCAAAAGATGTTGTTCTGCTATTGTGCTTCCTCTGCCTCATAAGAAAAAAACAAACCAACCAACTTGTAAAGAGTATCACGTTCATATACAGAACATAAATTTTGCAGAAAAAGTACATAAATATTTTCAATTGCAGCTAATATAATTTTTCTGATGCACACACTGATGGAAAATAAAACTCAAGTGTACACACAGAACACCTACAACAATATGTTCACCAATTAAAGAAAATGAACAGTACTTCCAAAACTAAATATTCCAAACACATGTCAGTTCAGCTCCTAGCTAAGAGCTGATCATCATTTGGGACTATGTCTTTCTGCCTAAACCACTAGCAAGAAGCAAATTCTGTAACATGACTGACCTAACCAGAGGGCAATGTGCACTTGCAACCTGCAACAGTTTAATCAATACCATTCCTGTCTTCAGTCAGTGACAGCTGTTTTTGAACTGGGCTACCAGTCACAGGTGTAGGAGTTTTTGATGGATTTCAGACAGTAATGCACTTAGGTAACCATGCTCAGGGGAAATATTTTTTGTTCTTGTTAACAAACCTAAGTATTGTAATTTTAAAACTCTGGCAGGGAAGAGGAGCAGAAGTGACACAAGAAAATAACACTCTCTTCTCTGTCTGGCCAAGCACAGCCTCTCTCCTCTGGTAATGGTAAAAGCTTGTTGCTTTAGAAGGCTGTACCGCTGCTCCCCAATAATAACCTTGCTAATTGTATAGTGCTGTATATAGTGGAAAGATTTTTCCTGACCCCGCGGGGAACTAGTGCTGTGAAGCATGAGATTTGATTAGCCTTATTATCTTAGCTTGCCCAGTTACCAATGTTGTAAGCTGCCATGAAATTATCCACCCCTTTTAAAAATAAAGCCATACTATTTGTCTTGATTATCTCCTCCTGTGGCGTAGAATTCCATATGCAAACAGACCTCACTGATGAAAATAGCACACGGATTAGATGTATAGCTTTTTAACTCTGTAGGTACTGTACTCTTTTATTCTTTCATATCACCTTTCCATGTAAATCAACATTCTCCTAATTATTGTGGTTTTGATCACACACACATCCCCCCCAAATAATATTGTTTTTATTTTACCTTCAATATTTGTAATCATCCATGTGATCTTTTAACTAGTTCCTCTGGGATAGTTTGGGAAATCATGCAATTTCTTGCAGATTTTGCTGTCTTTGATGGATCTTTTTGAAAATATTGAATAATGTTTTGTATACAGACATGAAATCATACCGTATACCAAAAAAACCCCAACCCTAGCTCATTTTTTTGGCACAAAGAACTTCATTAAAAAATCTCTCTGTTTTGATCACAATGATCTTGGATGGTATGCAAGTGGATGCACAAACAAGTTATCATCATAAGCTTCCCACATGGTGATAAACACAGCAAAGAAGCTGATACTTTATTGTCTGTAATACATCAGGTGATGAAGACAGCATATTTTAGGGGTTATCAAATAAAGAAGTAGTCTAGAGTTTCAGCTGTCTGAATACTGATCATAACAACCAATCATCCAAGCTAGTCATTGATAAACTAAAGTACCCAGAACACTGGACTTGCAGAGTATCCCCAGCAATTAGCTTAAAACTTCATTTTAAAAAGTGTACTGTCTCAAAGTCCTTCACTCTAAGTGCTCAGCATCAGTTGCCCATAACAATTAAAGACGAAAAGGTGAACTAACTCAAAGCAGCAGCTCTTCTGTGGGTACATCTGTTCATTTTGCCATTAAAATAGTCATCAGAACAGTGATAGAGAATTCAGAATTCAGACCCAGAATTCTGCAGAGCATAAGACAAACTTGCATAGTTGACACACTCCAGTAGATCATTCCTCCTGTAGTAAGCAAATGTGAAGCAGTGCTGGTAGTGATTACAGGTTTTGTTTTCTTTTTGTACGCCCAGAACAGTAAGGGCACCGAAAATCACATCATCTTCCTTCACACATTTTGTACAGTGGTGTGTCTGCTCCTCTAACCCCTCTCCATCAGGGCAGGAGCCCTAGCAAAACCAAAACCCTGGAGAAATACATCCATGATGTCACTTGTAGCACCAGGAGAGAAGAATCACAAGAGCAGCCCCAGTCTCTGCAGCTTTACAGAGCAGAGCATCAGACTTGATAGTAAAAGAAACTCTTTGCTTGAGTGAGATCTGTATCATCAAAGGCACAGTTCAAAGCTCTGTGGAGTCATAAACTTCAGTTCAAGTGAATACTAATTGATCAGCCCAAAAGTATGAGGGCTGGGGCTGACCTACCACATAGTCTTTATGCTCCCTGAATCCTGTGGCTAGACAGAGACTGAGATAATCCCTGGCATAAAGCAACTCAGTTTTGGCAGTAGTCTAACTTATGCCTGGCTGACCATGATCATTAGCCAGAAACTGCTAGAGCGTAAGTCAGCAGTGGCCAGGTCCCCATCTTCTCTGCCCTAAACTGGGAACAGGGTGAGGCTTGGCTGAAGTGCAGTAATTGCCCGTTAAATGGATAAGAGAGATTTACAGTCGTTTTGCACTGCAGGAATGATGCAAAGCTATCAGATGGAACTGCACCATCAGGGTCCTAACGACCATCCTGGGACCAGGGCATTTCTGATAAGAGTGGCGTGCGCATGTAAGTAGCAAAAAGCCAAAAGGATGTGATAATTCCTGCCAGATGGTAAACACCAATTTCTGAATTCATTTCTAAAACAGTATCTTGGTTTCTTCCTTGACCCTAACGGGTCAAACGACTAAGTAAGTAGTGGGCAAAAAATGGTGTGTGAGTATTTGGAACACGTTCCCTAAGGGGCTTTAATAACCAAATAGCAGCTGTGGAGGCCAGAATGGAAGACATTCAAAAGGCTGTGGAACAGTCTAAGTACTTTGTGTTTTGATATTTCTGTTACAGCCCAAAACAGGCTCTTATGTTTCACAGGTTTGGATTCAAGCTTTGAGCTGAACTGTAATAAGGAACCTCTAAGTTTTGCAGTGAAGTGATTTTCTTTCATTGGCCATGAAGGTACAGTCAGGATATCATGAAAGATGCCAGCATAAATTGCTACAACCCTTTCCCCTTAATAGAATAATGTTCAGCCTCCTCAAACGCAGGGACTGTAAAAGAAGTCAACAAGATGTAGAGCTGTGAAATACAGGACAAGATGACAGTTACACATTTTGTGGCTCTGGTTCAAAAGGTTTTCCATTAGAATGTCACAAAAAATAAATGAGGGGCAAAGGAGAGAGAAAAAAAT
>JAVSBS010002998.1:0-15784 GCA_033124195.1 Coracias cyanogaster
TCCAGAGCTGCCCCAGCACTGCAGGGGGGTCTCCCCAGAGCACAGCAGAGGGGCAGGATCCCCTCCCTGCCCTGCTGGCCGCTTAAATGGTGAAGATTAACAAAGGCTAGGAGGGGGAAAACATCAGACCTTTAGTAATGCATCAGATTGAGAAAGTTTTCTTCCAACCCTGTGCCCAGTTCTAAGGCAGCTGAAATGAGTGGTGGAATTAGGAATTAATGAATGGAAGATCAATCAAGCATGGGGGAAATTTGGAGGCTCCTAGGAAACTTTCCTTCTCTGCTGGGGCAGCTGAGCATTTCTAAGGATGCCAACTCAGCACACGTTGGTGTGGAATGAATTTCCTTATTGTAAGGCAAGGCAAGTTCATCGTTTAAGAGGACAAAATAGTTACTGAGTACTGCTGGTAGTGGGGAGTTAAACTGACTCTGAACCAAAAATCAGTTTGAACTGTTTTTTTTAACTTTTCTTGAACCAGAACTGAGCTTGAATGTTATTTGGAAGTTCAGCTGACTTCACGCTGGAAGCGAACAATAACAGCTTCAGTCAGAATGTGAACTAAGCCGAAAAATGGAACCGCTTGACTCCTGGTGGGCCACTGCAGGCTGCTCCCCTGGCTGCCGACCGGGCTGGCGGGAGGAGGACTTCCAGGAGAGGTAAGAGGAGCAGGATGTTTTCATGTAGTCTTAGGGAGCATGGATCAAGAGACATAACACACTAGTTAATCATCACTGTAAATGTTAAAGCCATTTCCTTCCCCACAGGTCCCCAAAGCGGGACTCACATACTGTAAGAATAACAAATATAAACCAGCTTTGTACAGCAGTGATGGCCATGAAAAGGCTTTGGTAACTTCTCCTGCCTCTCACAGGGACTTAAAGCCTTGCAGCTTCTTTGTACAGGGGACTTCTGTTTCTTCAGCGAGTTTAGCACTTATTTATGGGGCTCACCAGCTGTATGGATTGTGTGAGCGTGTGTATATATATATATGTATCCATTCGTATGCCCTTGATTATGCTACTGGGGAATAGAATAAACTAGCATAAACAAAGGCATAGAATGGATAAATATATATATATACATACACATATATATTAGACCAATTCCATGAGTTCATGAGTCAAACAGCCAAACAAATAAGATAGCTGAGGCCATTAGAAGATGCTTCAGAGCCGTGTGCTTCTGGACAGTGACACAATACATTCTGGATTTTTTTTTCCCCAGTGACTCTCTTGGCCTCTGAACTCTATTAACTGCAACTGATTTTGCATATTGGATGGAGGAGGGACAATGTTTTTCCAGAATTCCCCCAAGTCATTGCTACAGGAAAGGCAGCGGCAAGGTGAGGTGGAGCAAATCTCTTCACAGCTGAAGTTTGTCCTTTTATAAATGTAAGTCTTCTCTCTCTTCATTCAGCCTCCTGAACCTCGCTGCTGCTAAAATGTTTTCACATTTCACATAGTGGGTGGCTGAGATCCTGGTAGCTGAAAAGAAGGGAAAGGAAGGCTGGCAGGTGGTGAGGCCATGGTGTGCACCACCAGCACATTGACTGCACGCGTAGGACTCACAGTCTGGCCGTTTCCTCTGGTTTGCAGACGGAAAGAGAAAAACTGTGAGGCCCGTGGTGCGATTTCACTGTGTTTTATGCCCCTGGGGAAGCAGCAGCCCTCCTGCTTTATATTCAACTTGCCTTTTACGTCCTTTGCAAAACTGGTATGAGCGGAACAAACCCCTGGCTACCCTCTGGCCGTTGTTCTCTATTACGTGCACTTAATTCAACAGACACTTTCCCCATTAATTCAGCTTCCCCTTCCATTATTGCCTTTCAGTCAGCTCCCTACGCTCTGTTATTTCCACGCTAATCGCGCTCCTCCAATTTTCAGGTTAATGCCTCTGCTGTGCCTGTCAGCAGCAGACCTGCAGGAGCTCTGCGCCGTTCCTGGTGAGCCTTCACGTGGGTTTTTGGTTCTCTCAGGATTAGGGGTATGCAAACAGTTAACTCCTGGCAGCTGTGGGGAAGAAACGTTCTCTTTTCCCCGAAAAGAGGTTTTAGCCAAAAGGTGGCACTGCGGCTGCACAGATTTCGCAGGAGATTCAGAGCCCTCTGGCAGAAGTCCTCGATACACGTATTTTAACTCCGCTTTTCCTACCTTGTGGAGGATAAATATTGAAAACTGGCTAATTGTTTCCCAAACATTAGAATCAAATCAGTGCTTCAGGAAGCAATCCGAGAGCTGTTCTCGAAAAGCAATAAATACTTTATCCTTGCTGTAGTGAATCCGAACGACTGAATAAAAACTCGATCAATAAAATATCTGAAAACGTGCTGCCGAAGTGCACGGAATATTTCAGCTGTGCATGGATCCTACACACACGGACTACTCCTAGTAACTGCTTTGCCTCTAAGGAGACCTTCCTTAGTGACTCTTGAGGTTTTGAGACAGATCGTGTGGTCTTCAAACAGTGCTGGGGTTGACTTTACCACGGGCTGGTCAGATGGGTCATCAGCGGAGGAAGTACTGCTCCACCTCCTGTTTTACTACCTACAGACACGATCGCTAGGCATGTTCACAAAGATCGATATGCACAGAAACCTACTCCACAAGGTGGAGAATTGAAAATCCAGGCTTGGAGCATTGTGGAGATGTCCGGGTCCAAACGCAGGCAGGGAAGGAGCGATCTCCCCAGGCTGGGCTGAGTTCGGGTGTCCCATCTGTCCTGCTTCATTACAACCTCTGTTAACGCAGACAGACGTGACGTTTAAACACCGTGCGCGTGCTCACGTCAGAGTGTGAAGTGACCGTAAGTCTTCAGAGGAGGTTTGGGCTCCTTGTGCTATGGGTCCTTCATGATATGGCGGCTTTGTCATACGAGTCCTTTCAAAGGACCCACTGAACACGTTGAATCGGCGTCTGAAGCTGATTTTTCTTTGCTTTTCTGAGCATTTGTACATATGTATTCGGAGTTCTTTACTTTCCAAATATACAGTCTCAGAGTCAATTAGCCTGTTACATAGTATTTGAACATCTGAATAATTGCCATTATTCATAGAACAGAAATCAGATGCCCACATGGCTCAACACATATCCTGCAAACCCCCAAATCACCGAGATTTTTCTTTTTTTCTTTAAAGGACCCTTTGTATTTTCCTGTGAGTCTCACTCACATTTGCCAACATTTTTCCCTGTGACAAGGATACGAAAATATCTGTTTTCTTTAAAGCACTTGTAAACAAAGTAACTAGAAGAGTTGCAAAGCCAGGACTTCAAGAGCAAATCTAAGACTTGTCAGATTGGAAGTAAGACTGGGTGAGGTCCTTTCAGCAGGAAGAAATGCTGAGAAGAGATATTGAGGAGCACAAGGTCACTGCTCCCACCTTCTCCTACTCCAGATCTTGCACCAGAGTGAAGAGTTACCCCCAGCACTGCCCTCCCCCCAAGAGGATGCTCAGTCCAACCTCGCCTCATTTAAACAATATATTGCTCAAGGTTAAATGGACTTTTACTTGTATTAATAACAACATTAATAACTTTGTTTTCCACCATCCCTATTTCAACCCCAGCGACGAGCTTTATTCAGCACACCCCCAGGGATGCAGCCTTGAAACTGCCCCTTTCATCCCAGGGCACCTTCTGGCCAGCGCCGTGCTTGAAAGGGTAAAAATATTCCCAGAAAAGTCAAACGCATTCCAGCCACCACAGATCTAGTTGTTGGGGTTTTTTTTTTTCTCCTCTTTCCAGGCAACAATTTTCTCCCGGGTCTTAATGTGCTGCTGAAACCTGGGGTGGGACATGAATAAGTGAGAGAAAAGTGCCTCCCCCACTTAAGAAAAAAAAAAATTGAGCAGAAAAAGTAAAAAAAAAAAAAAATGTAAAGAGAAAAAGAAAATGGAAAAACAAAAAGGGAAATGGAGAAAGGGAAATGGAGAAAGGGAAATGGAGAAAGGGAAATGGAAAAAGGGAAATGGAAAAAGGGAAATGGAAAAAGGGAAATGGAAAAGGGAAATGGAGAAAGGAAAATGGAAAAAGGAAAATGGAAAAAGGAAAAAGGGAAATGGAAAAAGGGAAATGGAAAAGGGAAATGGAAAAGGGAAATGGAAAAGGGAAATGGAAAAGGGAAATGGAAAAGGGAAATGGAAAAAGGAAAAAGGGAAATGGAAAAAGGGAAATGGAAAAAGGGAAATGGAAAAGGGAAAGTGGAAAAAGGAAAAGGAAAAAGAAAATGGAAAAAGGAAAAGGGGGAAAAAGTTAAAGTAAAAAAAAAAGCAAAAAAGAAGTTTCAAGTTAAAGACCCCAGAAAGCTGACACACGAAGAAGCGTTAAGGAAAACCGGTGCCGCTTTCCATGCAGAACAGGAGCCAGCTGGGGGGTGGCAGCGAGGTCACAGGCCGGTCCCTGCGGAGCGGGCAGGGCCCGGGGCAGGGCCCGGGGCGGGGGCAGCCGGTGCGGCCCAGCCCCGGCGGGGCGGGGCGGGGGAAGTTTCATTGCGCGGCGCGGAGCTGCCCGTCGGGGCGGCCGGTTTGCCCGGGGGGGTGGGGGGGCTCGGATCCGCTCCGCTGCGCGCTGCCGTGCGGAGGGGAGGCGGCGGCTGCTGCTGCTGCTGGGGGCAGCCCCGAGGCCGGGGCTCGCAGGGGCTGCCGCCGCGCCGGGATGCGGCGGGAGGCGTGAGGCGGAGCGGCCGAGGCGAAGCGAAGCGAAGCGAGGAGGGGACGGGCGATGCTCCGCCGCCGCCGCGCCGGCTCCGCGCACCGGCCGAGCTAGGAGCGGCGGGGGAGCGCACGGACGGGCGGCTCCGCGGCCGCCCCGCCGCCATGGCCACCGAGGTGGTGTGCGGGCTCACCTTCCGGCTGCTCCTGCCCGTGTGCCTCGCTGCCGGTACGTCCGTCGGTGGGTCGGTGGGTGCGGGCGCGTCCCGGCGTGAGGGAGGGCGGCGGGAGCGGGAGGATCCGGTGCTCGCCCTCCGGGCGCTCCGGCTCCGCTGCCTCGGGAGCTGCCCTTCGGCAAGGCGCAAGGCTTTAGTTTGCGGAGCTTTCCCTACGCGCAGAGCGGGGAGGTTTCAGCGCGTCCAACCGCGCGATTTCGAGCCGGGAGCCCCGTCCGGGGCGGGTGGCGGGATGCGGGCCGGACGCCCTGACGTTCGCCGGGGGCTGGTGCCCGCCCGGGAGCTGGGGCCCGGCGCCGGAGCGGCCCCTTCCCGCGCCGGTGTCCGCCCCCGGGTGCAGCTCGCCCTCAGGCCTCGCCGGGCACCCCCCGCAACACGCAGCTTTCCCGCGGCTTTGCCCTTGCCAAGCCCGGCCAACGCCTCTCGGCTTCGGCGTCTGCCCCACGGCCCCGGAGGTGCCCCACGCTCTTGCTCCAGGTGCCCACCGCTGCCTCCTGCTTCTCCTCTGGGCAGGAGGGCGCAGATGACCCACCGCTGCAGTCGCCTCCCCAGGGAAGTGGTGGATTCCTCAACACGGGGCACTTTTAAGTTTGGGCTGGGGTATCTTACCTAGACTGTGCTTTTGCCAGGAAAGGCTGGCAAAGATGATCCTTGAGGTCCCTTCCAACCCGGTATTCCATGATTATGTGACCCCATCAGAGGCCAGGTTGCTCCGTGGAGCGTTGTGCTTTTGGCCCCTCTTGCTTTCACAGACTGGGAATGAAAATGCACTTTTTTTTCCTCATCGCTTTGCTGAGGTGGGGTGGTGGGTGGTGTTAGTGGGGTTGTACAAACGCTGAGATGGAGGCAGCTTTCCAGCTTGCCACCAGCACCTGCTTTCCACCTTTTCATGCCCTCTGTGCAGGTGCCCAGCCCCGCGCTTGGTGGGCACCACTGGGCCTGGGGAGGCCACAGTTCGCCAAGTCCACAGCAGAAGGTGAGGGACATCTTCCCACCTGCTTTGAGACCATCCCTGTGTGACCGGGTGCCTTGGTGGCCAGTGCTGGGGATGGGGCTGGCAGCAGGTTGCCCTCAAGGCCGAGGGGTGGTGGTACCAGGCAGGTCTTTCAATGCCAGGGTTGGCACCTCCAGCTTTGAAACCTGTTGGGCCCTGTCCATGTTTTCTTATAACTTAGGAAGATGGTTGGAGTATGGATGAGGATGAATTTGCTGGAAAGACACATGGGGAGGAGGAAAGATTCTAGAAAACAAAGTGTGTTCAGGTGGGACTTGTTTCTCTAATAACACAATATCTAGGGGTGGTGTTAAAGCAGCGGAGGTGTTGCTCTGTCAGGTGCTCCATCTGCTTCTTGCCAAACTCTGTATCAAAACCAGTTCACATGAAATTGTTTTGCCGTCCTGATTCCTGGTATTTAGTAATGCTAAAGTACTTCGCATTGCAGTAATACCTCCACAGATGAGAGCTGATGTTGTCATGAGTTGCTTGTGGTTGTAAATCTTACTCATTTGAAGATTAATTGAAATGTAAAACCTGGAGGAGGCACTTCCCGTCTTCGGTATGAAAAAGAAATTCTACTGTGGAGCTTTTGGTTTTGGACCTAGCGTTCCCCTTCTGTTGGGTTGGAGAGGGGAATAGGTAAATGGACAACCAGCTTTTCTCTTACCTTGATTCCCTGTGTCTGTAGGTGTTATTCCTGTCCCCTTTACAAGCTGTTAGCAGGGTCCTTTTAGGGTGAAATCTAGCCAGCTTCGCCTCTCCACTTGCACCTGATTTACCTCTGAGCCAATGTTCTCCTCCTTTCCAGAGCATCAAGGAAGGGTTTATCTGGGCTTCTGGAAAATGGCTTTTTAGAGTTCATATATCAGAGTGATGGTTTTTTTCTTGTATGACTTACGGTGAGGTTACATCCGCAGCTGAAAAGCTGCCACGAGGACTCGCTGCGCAGAGCGATGCTTTGTGTCTCCTGCCCCTGTCTGGGCAGTAAATGTGTCTGGCGGTGCCAAAAGGGAGGAAATACAGAGTTGTTCTTCTGGTTCAGAATCCGTTTGTGTGTGATTTTCAAATGCGGCATGACTGTTCCTTCTTATCGTGGTATAATAATTTGCTTTTCTGTTTCTAAGAGTGGAAAGTAATGAGGTTGGAGAGCCCTGACGAGGTGTGTGGAGGGCACTGGCAGCTGTGGGCGACTCGTTAAGAATAACACACCTGCTGAGCTGAAAGCTGATTCTTTAGAGACTTTAAAAATGGTTAATGCTTTAAATCCTTAATGCTTTAAAAACTTTATTTTGAAAGTACAGAAAATTAAACAGTAATGCTAGTTACCTTTGCTGGTATGAAATACTTTCCAAGCATTGATAAGTACGGAGTAACCGAAAAAACACAATTCCTGGCAAGAAGTTTTTAGAATCAGATCTGTGATCTCATGCAGGTAAGCCTGGACTCAGGAGTGACGTGTTTTGGGTGTCTGCTGAAGACGGGAAATTTAACATATACAAAATGAAAGACTTCGGAGGTGGAAAAGCTGATTGTAAGCTTACAACTTCAGAGCTGACCCAGCACTGGGTTATTTTCACAATAAAATTGTACGTTCAGTCTGATGCGAACCTAACTCACAGTAACGTGAAACTTTAAAATAAAGCACTCAATAATAAAGTGCTCGGTTCTGTAATAAGACAGAGAGTTGGATCTATCGTGAGGTTTTTTTTAGTGAGATTGCTGCAATGTGGTATTTTCCTGTATTGTAGTAGCACAATGCTGAAAAAATAAATGGGAGGAGAGGGAGCTTCTGGTGCTGGTGGTGGGAGGTGGGTTTTTTGTGTTTTGTCTTTCAGAGCTTGAGCCTTGGCGTGAAACTGACTTTTTTTTATTACTCGTATCATCTTGAAACGTGCAAAATAGGATTCGTCTCTCAAGTAAGGCTTCAGAACAATCTTCTGCTAATTGCTTTCTTTGGTTTATACAGACTGGAACCACAGAGTTGCGGTTTCCATCGCTTGATAACCATTTTTAATTATTCTGCTTCCAGTTGTTTCACTTTACACACGATTCATTAGTTTTCTTTTAATCAAAATATTATTTTCAATTGGGGTGCTAGGGGAAAAAAAAAAAACAACTCAGGGAGGCCAGCTTTGTCTGGTTTTTGACTGCTGCTGCTGGATTGTGCGCTATCAGCACATCGGCCCCGGTGAGCGAGCTGCCTGGCCAGGCGCTTCCGAGAAGTCCCACTTGCTTTTGGAACTCTTGAAGTTTGACCCAGATAAAGTAAGAATTGTAGGAGCTTCTAGAAAGTTCTGTGTTGTCTGGTTTTTTTTTTGTGGGAGTGAGCACAGGTGTCACTCTTTGAGTGATGGCAGGTGAAAAGAAAATACCTCAGAGTTTTTGTAGGCAACGGGGCTCAGAGATTAGTTGGCAATTTTCACTTGTTTCTTCAAGCCAAATCTTTGAACTCCTGGTAAATAGCAGGAATTGCTTTTATTTCTCCTTTCAATCACCATGATTTCATCAGAATGATGTCGAATGAATCAAGAGTGATCATCTTCAGGATCTGAACGATGTGTTACAGAGAATATTTTTTTAAAGCATACACAATATTTTCAAACCCACGTATATTCAAGCGTTGGAAGCGCCTCAGTGGGACTGAGGTCCTGGTTCTGCCCTGGAAGGAAAAGGTTGATTCCACCATGCTTGGGTGCTCCTTGACTTGTATCCCCAAATTAACAAATACTGATGAAAACATGGGAAAGTTGCTGTTTAAAATGATGGTACAATACGACCTTGTGTTGCAGTGTTCAGGCGACTGAATGATTTTAATGTGCCAGTCTGTACAGGTGATGCCAAGGTGATGACAAAGCAAGTTGTGATGCAGGACTGTTGAGTCTAGAGGGTAATTTGTGTAGTGACATTGCATGTGGCAGCACATACATGTGGATATATGCGTGTACATACACAGGACAAGAGGAAACGGCCTCAAGTTGCACCAGGGGAGGTTTAAGGTGGACATTAGGAAAAAATTCTTCCCCGAAAGGTTTGTTGAGCCCTGTCCCAGGTTGCTCAGGGCAGTGGTGGAGTCCCCATCCCTGGAGGGCTTTCAAAGCCTTGGAGATGTGGTGCTGAGGGATGTGGTTTAGTGGTGACCCAGCAGTGCTGGGAAACAGTTGGACTTGATGACCTTAAAGGTCTCTTCCAACCAAAATGAATCTATGGTTCTATACATACATATTAAAAAACACTCTAACATATTTTGAAGTTGAAATAAACTTCACATGGTCAGTGAGAGCCCTGCTTGTTGTGTGCTAAAATTGACCAGTTACTGAAAAGAAGGCAAAGGAGGATGAAGCTGGGTGGGTTAAAAGAAGGCAAAGAAGGATCAAACTGGGTGGACTTTTTTCCTTTTTTTTTTTGTGTCATTATGGTGACATTGAGGAATACTTTGGATGATGCTCTGAGAAGAATGATAGGAAACTACATGAGAGAGATTCGCATAGACTTCCCGTTACATTCTAAAGCTCTGTCGTTGTCCCTGAACACTCATAAAAATGTTAGTCACAGCAAGAAAAAGTCTAGGAACCCCTTAATGGGTAGCGTGCTGAAAAACAATGAATTAACTTGGATGGCAGTTTGCACAAGAGATCCTAAAATGGCTCTTGGGTTTCCTTCTCCTCTCCCACCATTTTAGAAATGTATCTGGCTTGTTTTATTAAAGGAGGTTTTGCCTAGTTCAGTGGGAGCAGGTGAATGGGGTCAAGGGGAAGAAATATGTACAGCCTTGCAGGAGAAACATTTTCCAGTCTCACAGGCACAGGGTTAGAGTTTCTTGTGCACAAAAAGCAAATGTCATTTCAGTCTCTGTGGCTTCCATCTTAGGTCAATTAAGATCCAGAGAAAAGTGTTTTGGGGAGAGTGGGGAGGCAGCATCGTCCACAAGCCCAGCTCTCTTCTCTAACAGCCATCTCAGGTTGCTTCCCCCTATTTAAAGGTGCGTCCCACAAAAAAATGGGAATAAACCATTGCTCCTTAAGTTCTTACCCTCTCTACTTATTTATCCTAACTATTCAGTTAAGTGGTTTGAATCCACTCGCTGGTTAGGATGAGATAAAACCAGAACCTATACATTTGCAGGGCTTAGAGCTCACCCAGTGGGTAACTTGTTCCACAGGCAGTATTGAACTTGGGAATGGAAGTCAGAGGGAGGCAGGCGATGGGAGAGAATTACCTGGAGGAAGCGGACGGCTTGCGGGGTCACTGCGGGAACTGGAAAGCATTCGAATCCCTTATTTGTAGCACTGGAGCTCACAGATGTCAGTTGCAAAACGAATTTAATGCATGACACCCTCTCCGTCTTTTAAACCACAGGCACAATGGCTGGACTTGATGATCTTAAAGGTCTTTTCCAACCTAAAGTATTCTGATTCTGTACAACACTGAGCCGTATTCTGTCTTTTTTTTTTTGTCAGAGCAGCCGAGTCATAGCATGAAACGACAGGACTGTATGTATGTTGGGAACAGTTAAGTCATTTTTTCTGAGGGTGTTTCTGAGGGACATCAAGAAAGAGAATGATGCTGTCATTGCACCTGAACATGCGTGGCCACAGTGCTCTTTCATTTGCTAAAAGCCCAAAAGCGTGGGAAACAAATGGTTAGGTGGCTGGGGGGGGATGGAGTGCGAGTTTTAACCACGAAAAATAATTTTGTGGTGCAGCTTTACCAGCTCGTCTGTTGAGTAGTGAAGTTACAAGTACTGGCAAAAGCAAACCAAGTCCAGAATGGCTGCTGCTGCTGAAAGGACTCTCAGAAGGGAGTATCATTAAATGGATCACATCTGAGAGGGACTTCAAGGGATGTGCTCCTTTGTAACAGCAAAATCTTTTTCGTGTGTGTGTAAAGCTGCTGGATGTTTGCACTGTGGCTTTTCTCTACATCTCTTTTCTCTTTCCACACTGAAATGGTACGATAGCCCTTGTGAAGCTGAAGCATCTTATTTTTAGGATGTTTCACTTGAAGAACGTCAGTAACTACTTTCTCCTGTTGGACTGCAGGACTCTAGGAAATAGGCTGTTTGCTTTCTATCGTGAGGAACGATGTTGGCAAGTCCTAATGAGTGAAAAAGCCTGTGTAGTCAAGGAGATGGTACGAGCCTTTGTAATATCTTCAGGCAGTTCTAAAGATACTCTGTGTCTTGCTAAGCTAGTAAAAGGCTGTGTAGCGGCGTTTTGGGGCTGGTTTGTTTTTCCTGTATTGTGGCAGATTCATTGGTATTTGTAGCTAAATCAGCCCAGGATCGTTTTCTAGGGTAAAAGTTTTCTGTAACATCGCTGTTGCGGTGATCACAGCGTCATCTTGACAGATCTCTGAAGCTCAGCAGGTCAGAAGCTGGCAGCAATATGAGTGACAGAGTCCTCTGGTTCTTGTCCTAGGAGAAACTGGTTTGCTGGGGGTTATTTTGTCGGATAAACCAGCTCAAGATTTTGAATATATAAAAGAAAAAAAGGCCGCAAGCTGAATTATATAAGATCTTTATTTTGGTGCGTTTGTTAGGAGCATATCCTTTGATGCATTACGTGCAGGATGTGGTTGAATTAATGCACTTCTCCTCTTCTCCAGAGAGTCTTACCTGTCCATTTCCCGTCTCGAGCAGGCAGTTGTAAAACCTGAATGTCACATTAAGGTTGCTATGCTCTACCTTAGTTTCTTTTATATTTTTTAATTCCGAGCTGCGGTGTTAGCTTTGATAATATCCTGTAGCAATGAATTCCGTGGGTGAACTCCGCCGTGAATAAAAAGGAGTACTCTTTAATTCGTTTTCAGTTTGTTGCCTTAGTAAATAATCCCTTGGATGGGAAAAAGTATGTATAATCACTTAAATCAACAACAGTCTAGTGTTCTATTTACTCTAACACTTTAGAATAACATTTGCAAGGCATAAAATCAACCGTTAAGATTAACTGTAGAAATTAACAGCTCTGAGTTTCCTATCAATTGTCCAGTTCTGGAGAGAAAGGGATGAGGACTATATAAATCTGCTTTCCCCCACAAATAAAGAGTTTTGGGACGCTATCCTTGGACAGTTTGAATCCTTAGAGAGCGCAGCGTAGCACTTCTTTGAGCTCATCCGTGTAGTCTTCAGCTTGGAAGCTCTTCTGGAAATGAAGTAAAACTTGAAGAAGTGAGTCTGTGTTTGCGAGTGATGCACCGATCACTCCCTTTTTGGCAAAATATTACAAAGCACGGGATTGCAGACATTACATACTCTGTCTACTGTTTCCAAGCCACTAATTTGTTAATGTAGCTTGACAGAACCATAACTTAAAGCTCCAGTATTTAAGTGGTATTAGAGTGAGGGTCAGCTCTGCCCTTTGTTCAGAAGTTGCACGGGAGACGGAAAATTATTTCCTTAACAGATGAAGGTGAATGTTCTGGATTCTCACTGGGGCAAAGGGTACACAAACCCGATGTGGGTAAGGAGACGCTGCACAAGTCCTGTGTTTTCCTTAGTCATGCTGATACCAGTCACTAATCCGTACACTGGTGGGGTTTTCAGTAAAAGATGTGCTATTAGAGTGACTAGCTCCTGGGTAATTTGAGGAACACTGAACTCCTCTTGCTGGCAGCCACATATCACAAATTGCAAGTGTATGTTTAGCCTTTAACTTGAGCTTAGCTTTTGTTAAATGCAAATTGAAGCTGCAAAGGCTCGGAAAGGAATGATTCATGAAACATGCTGGAGAGCCAGTGTAACCCCCACCTGGTAATCTGAAAGTGAGCCTTTCTCCAGATGGATGAATCTCCAATTGTGAAATGTGATGTGGATTACGGCATTATGCATCATTGATATCACAGAATGGTGGGAGTTGGAAGGGACCTCTGGAGATCATCTTGCCCAGCCCCCCTGCTCCAGCAGGTCACCCAGAGCAGGGTGCACAGGATCGCATCCAGGCGGGTTTGGAATCTCTCCAAAGATGGAGACTCCACAACTTCTCTGGGCGGCCTGGGCCAGGCTCGGACACCCTCACAGCAAAGAATTTTCTCCTCCTGTTCAGATGGAACCTCCTGGGTTCCAGTTGGTGCCAAAGTATTGATCAGATCCCCTCTCAGGCTTCGCTTCTCCAGCTCAGCAGCCCCAGGGCTCTCAGCGTTTCCTCAGCACAGAGATGCTCCAGCCCCCTCAGCATCTGTGTAGCCTCCACTGGACTCTCTCTGGTAGTTCTTTTGTCTTTCTTGAACTGGGGAGCCCAGAACTGGACACAAGACTCCAGATGTGGCTTCACTAGGATAGAGTAGAAGGGGAGGAGAACCTCCCTCGACCTCCTGGCCACACTCTTAATGCAGCCCAGGAGACCGTTGGTCTTCTTGGCCATAAGGGTCTGATGCTGGCTCGTGGTTAACCCGTTGTCCACTAGGACCCCCCAGGTCCTTCTCTGCAGAGCCACTTTCCAGCAGGTCAGCATCTCATCTCTGCTGGTGCATGGGACTGTTCGTCTCCAGGTGCAGGACCCTATTCTTGTCATTTTTGAGGTTCCTTTGTCCAACTCTCCAGCCTGTCCCAGGGTATTGTTGGTTTGCTTGTCTTGCTAACCACTAGCGAACAAGTACAGTGACATTTACTCTGAATTTCATTTTAATACATGCTCATATCTTGGAAAATGAAACATAAGCTGTGTTCCCATAGCGGCTGCACCTGTTTGTGTTGTGTTTTTCCTCTGTTGTTATATTTGTGGCTTTTTACGGCATCTTCCAGAACAGCAGTTTCATGGTCACTGAGAATCTATTAAGTTATAAGCCAAAGGCAAGCGAGGGAAATTTGTCTCCACAAATGCTGATTTATACAGAAAACTTTTACTGCCGTAAATAAATACCAGCTGACGTTGTCATATTGTTGGCCTATGAGAGCGTTGTTAAACTGTATTTACAGCTGTCACGTGATTGCTGAAACGTATTTCAATTCATCTGTCCTTCGCTCAGTGCTTAGGATTTTACAGACCCGTCCTATTACATTCCTTAATTGTATGTTTCTGAGTGGAAAATTGTAGAGAAATACTTACACCTTTCCTAAATGCTAGATTATGAAATTGTTTTCTTCAGGTCGTGGTGCTGCAGGTTAAAGAGGTTCTGTTGTGATACAAACGCCACCAGCCTGAGAAGCTGCATGGCCTTTTTGATTGTTCCACCTCCTCCTTTCTTCTCTGATTTTCTAATTACTGTTTAATTTAGGCAGCAAAGATCTGTGAAGTCTGACCCGCCTCTCTGTTAGGTAAATGCTACGCATGTGGATTTGCAGTATAGTGCTATGTAAATAATAAATAGATAACAGTTTAGCACTTTCTTCCATAATTTCAGTCTATAATTAAGCAAAAAAACCCTGTGTGGCACTATGTCTGTCTATCTTTAAGGTCTTTCCAGCTGAAATATATTTGCACAATCCCCATAGTTCATGCTTTTCACTATGTTTCTTCCTGTAAACCCATATATAGACTTTGATGTCACATTTTCTCTGACTGTTTTCTTCTGAAGCCCCATCATGTCTCCTCTCCTAACAAAACAAAAGCCTCTCAAGGTTTTAGAGGTGTTTTATTAACTATCTTTGTTCATTTGCCAGTCTTTGTGATTTGCTTTCGTCATAAATGAGATTTTCCTTCTTGCCTAATACGACACATCTTTCCTTTCCGAAGCTTTCACGCTCTTCTTACCTTATGGTACATTGGTCAAGACCTTTGATCTTTGTTGGGCAGTAATGTATGTGTTCATGTGCCTATAAAAATGCATTTCTCTTCTTGCTTCTTGGGAGGGGCCTGTCATTTCCATGGGGTGTAGTTGCATTCAGAAGTAGTCGTCTTATGTAGAGCCTACTGCCATGCTTGCTAGCATGGCAGACCGTACAGCTCAGAGCTTCACTGTGTCTGTACTCTCGGATGAAATGACCTTCCTTTTCCCTAAGGTCCAGCACACAAAATACAGTGGATGGGGTAGAAGAACCTAGTCAGCCACATAAGTTGTATTTACTCTGTATCACGCAAGCCCTAAGTGTACTCCCACCTCCTTTTGAAGGAAGTCCAATAATTGACTTCACCTCCTTGTTTAACGGTTGGTTGCTCTTAATGGTGGGTCCTGTCATGTTTAGAAGAATCAGCATTCAGTGATCTTTGTTTTTCATCACTCTTCTGCGAGTGATGCCTTTGCTGTGGGAGAAGTCCCGCATCTGAGAAAATTGACCCGATTTTACAGTTCCTCAACCCGATACAAGTTTCCTATGCGACTTCTAATATTTTGATTTTTTTGACCTTGAAACAATATCTGTGTATAGTCTGAGGCAAAATACAGTACAAGAAACACTGTGTATCTATGCAATTTTATTGATATAATGTATCTTAAAATACCCTCCTGTAGTGTTTAACCTGTCAGCTGTTTGTTCTTATTGAACCCAGCCGACAAACGCCATCATCATGCTCATTAATGTACTTAAACATCAAAACCCGTTTCTCCTGGCTTTTCATTGTCATCCTCAAATGCAGTGTCACAGTTGCTTGAAGACGTCTACAAATGTTTCTAGTTAATTTGCTGAAAGCAAACTCTTCCTGCGTGTGTTTAAAAAGATCCTTCCTGTTCATTGCACTGCTGCAGTTTTACACAAAAATTGCTTTAAGATAAAATAACTTTGTGCTACAAGCCCCTGTCAACTTTTGACAGCCTCAGTAGGCCGCTCCTGATACCTACGTGAGGGGTGACAACCCCATTGTTCCATTTTGAGGGTCTAGAGATGAGAGTTGGCCTAATCATTTAAGTTAGAATCCCAGCATGGTTGGGGTTGGAAGGGACCTCTGGAGATCCCTTTCTCCAACCCCCCTGCTCCAGCAGGTCACCCAGAGCAGGGGGCCCAGGATCGTGTCCAGGCACCTTTGGAATCTCTCC
>JAVSBS010002998.1:15884-36959 GCA_033124195.1 Coracias cyanogaster
GATCGTGTCCAGGCACCTTTGGAATCTCTCCAGAGAAGGAGACTCCACAACCTCTCTGGGCAGCCTGGGCCAGGCTCGGACACCCTCACAATAAAGAAGCTGCTTCTTATGTTTAGGTGGAACTTCTTGGGTTCTAGTTGGTGCCTGTTGCACCTTGTCCTATCACTGGGCACCACTGAGAAGAGATCCCTTCCTGTAAAGAAGTCCACATTAAAATGCAGAAAAGGGGCATTAGACAGATCGTGTTTCCTACAACTTGGCTACTCATTGATGAGCAGAAGGCTATTGGGTTATTTCCTGCCTTCCTGATACTGCATTTGGGGGGGATTCTGTTTGTGTCTTCCCCCTGTGGAGGAAGCTGCTTTCCTGTTGTCCTTGAAATGGAAAAGGAGCGTGATTATTCCAGTGCTACACGATATTGCAAACTGGAAGGAACCAGAAAGCATCATTACCAGAGTATCCTGCCTGCATAATTAATGCACGTTAGTTGTAGCTGAAACGCACTGAAATAAGAATCATAGAATGGGTTGTTTTTAAAAAATAATTTAAAAAAACCCAAAAAAACCCCAACAAACCCAAAACAACAAAAAGGGTGAGACAGCTAAGTCACTGAAACCAGCATCTGTTTTGAGGAGAAAGAATAATGTTCTCCTGTGGGGCGAGTAATTCCATAGTTATTCAGCTTGGCTTTCTCATACATTCTTCTGAAGCAGTTGAGGTTGGCCGCTCCCCTGTGAGGTTTCTGAGGTGATTACAGGATGGGCTCTGGTCCGGCTCTGTGTTTCCTTTTTTGTAGCATCCCAGGCTGGAAGGCACCTCAGAAGGTCTCCTCTCCAATCTCCTACTCAATGCAACGCTGAATTTAAATGTGATTCCTCAGGGCTTTTTCCCGTTGGGTTTTGAAAGTGTCTGAGAGTGGAGGTCCACAACTTCTTTGAGTGCTTAATTAGCCTCATGGTGATTATGTTTTTTATTTCATCCCCCCCTTATATCCTTCCAAATTCAGTTTGTGGCCGTCATCTCTCAGTATGCACCTTTGTAAAGAGCCTGACTCTGGTTTTCTTTTTGTAATGTCCCTTTAGATGTTGGGGACTATTGCAAGGTGCACCTGAAGATGTCTTGTTCTGGGACTGAATGAGCCCTCGTCCCACAGCCTCTCCTCATGGGGCTTTAAGCTCCAGCCCTGACTCTTGGAGGCCTTCCCTTGAACTTGTTAAACTTTGTCAATGTATTTGGTGTCCTGAGACAGGCCAAAATTGCACGTGGTGCTCCAGATGTGGTTTAATGGGGGCTGAGTGAAGGGGAATAATCACTTCCCTTGGCCACGCCACTGTTGGTACAGCCCTGAAGCTTCCATTGAATGTCGCAAAGGAGACCGTTCATGTTGTTAGAGTGTTAGAAAGTAGACTTTGACCATTTTTATTGTTTCTTAAAAGAAAAAAAAATAAGCCAAGCCTAGAACTTCTAAACTGTGATCAAAGGATCGTAAGTAAAAACAAATTTATGTTCAATATTGTATCTGAATAGTCAGCATTAGTACCCGGGCAGAAATTGTAGGAATCTCTCTGTCTTGTTTTTGATTTAAGGACCAAAATATTTAGTCTTTACAGTAAATCATAGAATGGTTTGGGTTGGAAGAAACCTTAAAGATTGTCTCGTTCCAACCCCCTGCCATGGCAGGGACACCTCCCACTAGACCAGGTTGCTCAAAGCTCCAACCAGCCTGGTCTTGAACACAAGATGCTCCAATGTTGGAGCATCTACAGCCTCCCTGGGCAACCTGTGCCAGTGTCTCACCACCCTCAGAGCGAAGAACTTCTTCCTAATTTCTCATCTAAATCTACCCTGTTCCAGTTTGAACCCATGACCCCTCATCCTGCCACCACAATCCCTTGTAAAAAGTCTCTCCCCAACTTTCTTGTACGCTACACACTCTCCTCACATGAAAGTGGATGCCTAAGTACGTTCTTCAAGATGTCCCGTTTATGGCTTTTGGGTTTCGGTTCTGAATTGTATAGCAGTGGGTCTCCTGCTGCGAGGAATTCTTAATCTTCCTCTAAACTCCCTGGTACCTCAAATGGCAGAGGGTGCAATTTTCCATTCTTAGTTTTAAAAATAAATCAATTAACCAGAGCCAGTATCTGTAGGACGTGTTCTGATTTGCTGTCTTGACACATACAATCTCCATCCGAAGGCTCTAAGAAGGTCGAACTTGCGTTTCTCAGCTGGAAGTGCTGGTTATTAATGGATGTTATTCCGTAACGCTGGCGCAGTCATCTGTCACTGCCTTGTGGTGAACAGAATGATGAATTAATACAAGACCTACCCCATTTCTTCTTGCTTGCAAGAACCATCCAGTGCTGGCGTTCTCTAAGGGGCAAACTAGCCAGTAAAGTATTGGCTTTATTTTCCCAGCAGTCACGCTCACGTACTTGAATAGTTTTAATTAGTCAGTATTTCTTGTTATTCTGCGAATCACTGACAGCTAATTTGTTTTAAAACCACGGGAAAAAAAATGAGTCCTGCATGTTTTTGTATTGCATTCTTTTCTCCTAGACAATCTCCATCTCATGTAGTATTGACAAATTACTTTTAGCAGTAGTTATTTTACTGTCGGGTCGCAGTTTTTGAAAAAAAAATTTGAAAAGCTGGCCTGCGTTTTGGATGTAGGGAAACACTTGGTGCTCGTCATTCACAGAAACTCTTCCACTGGGTTTTGTAGATGGAGCGGAATGAATTGTTTCCAAATTTTTGCCTGAAAGCTGCAAGATTTATATATTTCTTTGCCTGTAGCGTTTAAAATCACATTCTACAGGAAGCACGGGAGAAGTTGCAGTTTAATCCCATGGAAAGTTGACCTGTTTGTGGTGTGCAGCGTAACCAGCCGTCAGCCCATACAAGGCAAGTTATTGATACCAGAAGTTACACCTACTGTCTTTTCTCCCGGTCTGTACACGTCTGCCCTTAGGTAACAGATGATTTCAACATGGAAAACAATCATTTGTAGCCGCCCAGATGACTTTTCTGAGGGCTGTTTTATGCTATTAACCATCGTAATTGTGGGAAATGTCTTCATCTCTTCCTGTCGCTTGGCATTTGCGTTTTTCACCATCTGTTATCTGTTGCTCCTTCCTTTCTTGGAAAGATGAACACCACCCTCCATGCCACACTACAGATAAAGTATGTGCTGTATCATCTGAGCGTATCATTGCAGGAGCATCGCACTCAATTACTCTTTCAGTTTGGTTGCCTGATTTGGCAACCTGTTTGATCTCTTGCTCAAGCTGGTGGTTTATTTTTAGACCACCTTCTTTTCTAAATATACAGCATTCAAAAACCTTGTTTGTGTGTACAGGGAAATATCAAGATAGTGTGAATTTTTAAAAAGTGGTCTAGAAATATCGGTAGTTTTAATTTTAGAGTTTCATCAAGAACCAAAATGCTCAAATATTTCTGATATTCTGGCAAGTACTGCGTGTACCTCTCCTAGCACGTGGGAGTAGAAAGAAAGCCAAAGAAGATGTGCCTGGCTCAGAGTTGCCAGGCTCCACGTGATTTCCTGAGTCACGCTTGCCGGGGGATACCCGTCCTTTTTGCTATCAGACCTGGCGAGTTCCCAGTTTGCATCCCATGTCTGTGCCTAAGGACTGAGTCAAACCTTCCATAGGTGGGGAGAAGGAGCATGCTGCAGAGTAGCACTTTACAAACTGGTATTACTACTAAAGGTGGTACGGTAAATCAAAGTAAACATGCTATTTTCACATAGAATAATTTTTCTTTCTCTCTTGAGGTGGTACATTTAAAATATTCCAGGTAATTAATTCTATTAGTCACATTTTTTTTTACTAGAATTGGTCCAGTTTTATTCGTTGGCATGTTGATGTCGGTAGCTAGGATTAGCACACATTGGTTGCTTCATGGATTTTAAAACATCACCTTTTGGGTTGGCAGATTCTTTAACGCATGATACAAATGGCTTGCTTAAATTATTTTTTTCCCTATTTTTATTTTTTTTAGAAAGGTAACGATTCCCTAGGCAATTGTCCAAAAACAAGTGCTGCCAATGCCAGAAGGTTACTCAGAAAGGCCAGTATCTTCATTCCATGAATCTGAGAACATACAACACACCATCTTATCTTAACAAAGTTCTGTAAATTCGAGGCAGATGGAAAACAAAATTGGAAAGAAACCGCTGCTGTTGGTGCGTTATATAGCTTGAGAGAACCAGTCATCAGCTTGTCACTCCCTTCATTGTGTGTTGTCCCTGCCCATGGCAGGGGGTTGGAACTAGATGATCTTTAAGGTCCCTTCCAACCCAAACCACTCTATGATTCTATGTTTGTATCTAATTAGATTGTTCCTTAAGAGAAGAAATACCTGAGATTCAGCTGCAAAGTCAGGGGTAGCAATCTGTGGCTATTATAAGACCCACAAATTACGTCAAGAGATGAATGACGTCATGGGTATGCACAACAGTGGAGAAAGAGACCTTAGGAGTGCAGTCTTGGGCACAAGAGGACGAAAGGGTCTTTCATGAAGTGGTTAATCAGAACTACAGGAAAAGGGGCTATCAGAGTGGTTTGCTGAGCTGTTGATAGCACATTAGAGGGAAGTCGTTTGTTTAATGTTGCTTTTTATCAAAATCCTGGTGGAAAACATTACCCTTCAAGGACTAATGCCACAGGCTATAACATCATCATCTCTCCTCACGAACAAGGGAAAAAGATTCCTTAGGCTGGCAGAGTAGCCTTTGCTGCTAGGCTTTTTTCCTTTTTTTTTTTTTTTTTTTAAGCTTTTCCTGTCTGGTTGTATCCAGAATAACAGACTCAGGGCCCTCAGGGATGTTGGGTGTTCTCAACAAAACCACAAGCAAATTGTCTCCATCATTTAATATCCTCCTTTGCACTTTCCTTGATGTGTTTTTGTTGGTAACATTGCAAAGATTGTGCTTTTCAATGCAGCTCGCCCCAGCTCCCTCTCAGGTTTGTATTACAGTATAATTAGGCTCATTATATATTTAGATCACTTTGAAAAGATCAATTACTAATAAGGTAGAGGGAACATAATAAAAAGTGTTATAGAATTGAAACAAATTGAATCATTTATGTTGGAAGAGACCTTTAGGATCATCAAGTCTAACCGTTAACCCAGCGCTGTAGAGTCCACCACTAAGCCATGTCCCTCAGCACCACATCTATGCAGCTTTGAAACCTCTCCACGGATGAGGACTCCACCACTGCCCTGGGCAGCCTGTTTCAGATCTTGACAACCCTTCCAGGGAAGAAATGGTTCCTCATGTCCAACCTAAACCACCCCTGCTGCAACTTGAGGCCATTTCCTCTTGTCCTATTGCTTGTTCCTTGGGAAAAGAGACTGACCCTGTCTGACTCCAACCTCCTTTCAGGTAGGTGTAGAAAGCGAGAAGGTCTCCCCTGAGCCTCCTTTTCTCCAGACTCAAGAACCCCAGGTCCCTCAGCTGCTCCTCACCAGACTTCTGCTCTGGACTCTTGCCCAGCTTTATTGCCCTTCTCTGAACACGCTCCAGCCCCTCAATGTCCTTCTTGGAGTGAGGGGCCCAAAACTGACCCCAGGATTCGAGGTGCAGCCTCCCCAGTGCCATCCAGGGGGACGATCCCTGCCCTGGTCCTGCTGGCCATGCTAGTGCTGATACAAATGGCCTTGACCTTGTAGTATTTGAATCTTTGTATCTTGCATTGATTTCTTGGGAGTTTTTGAGTGGTCAGCATCCCGCAGTAGCCCTCCATCTTCTTTTTTTGGAAATACCACTAGTCAAATATAGAATGGGTAGTGCTACCTGAATTGTCTCACAATTTAATACAAATTATAGCAAAGATGCGATAGGACTGGTTTTTTTTGAGTCAGAATTACTGAAAGGGATAATATCAAATAATTGCATCATAATAATATAAATGATGCTCCTGTAAGAGGAATCAGAATCTTTGGCCCTTATTTAACAGGCAGGGGAAAAAAAGTCAGGCTTAGCCCCAAATATGTCCCTTAGATATGTGATGGAGTTCTGGTAAAGTCATCTGAGAAAATGGAACTTTATGTTTTAGGTGTGACTATGTCACATGATATCACAATTTAATTAGGGTTTGCTATTCATTAGATATTTGTAAGACACGTGACTAAGACTGGGTGCTATGATACACATCACGTTCTTTGGTGGCTTCCTAGGAAGCAGAAATGGAACACTCAGAGGATCTCTGGGCATGGATGTGTTAGCAAATCCAAAGTCCCTCTGAAAGAACTAGCTGGCTACAATGAGGTGAAGCAAGCTAATAAAAATTGTAAAGAGAATAAATATGTTCACAATGATGTGAAACAGAGAGAGGTTTGCCATGGTTAGATCTGGAAAGGTGTGAAAGCAGTTTGCGTGGTTCCGAACATGACCGGCGCTGTTGGAAACATCTGCTGGGTTCTGGGCCAAAGCATAAAATAATGATGCGCTTGGTCAGGTGCCTACTTCATCCTTCACCGATGCTCGGAGTCAGCAGACGTAGCATCTGCCTGGTCTTCTAGCGTCTGCTGGAAATGTACATGCGCATTGATGAGGAGAGGACAATCTGTTTCCTTCCAGAGGTCTCTCTCGCAGCAACTTGTGAATGATTTTGTCTGTTAAAATCTTTCGGAATGGTTTTTGGTTTGGTTTTACTTTCAGTGAG
Source organism: Coracias cyanogaster (assembly GCA_033124195.1). Taxonomy (NCBI): domain Eukaryota; kingdom Metazoa; phylum Chordata; class Aves; order Coraciiformes; family Coraciidae; genus Coracias; species Coracias cyanogaster. The sequence continues at coordinate 22,571 of JAVSBS010002998.1, forward strand.
TGTGGAAACCTTCACCTAGTTTATTGGTTGGGATGATGATGGTCGCACCACTTCTCTTCAAAAGAACAAAAGTTTGCAGAGGGAAGTCCGCGTACATCTGTGCAGTAGTAATGGATTGTCTTGCTTGTCTTCCTGGCATCACTGAATTCCTTAACGTGTAGTGAAGTAACTCGGCTTTCAAAAATACAAGAGTGCAGATGTACCTAGTTTTAGTACATGATGCGATCTTATTTCCTTTTGTGGTAGAGGCTATAAATTGGTAGCAGAGGTATAAGTAAATGTTTTCTCTGGCACTGGAATTGGTAGGTGGAAGAGCTTCGCCCTGCGTTATCCTCCCAGGTGGCATTAGAAAGAAAGGGTGTGGAAATCCTGCCCCTGAAACAAGAGCTGGAGAGCAGAATATTTAAAAAATCGGTGTTAGGAATGGACTTTGTTTTACATAACCAGAGGGCATGTGGACCAGAGGCGTCATTTGAAAGGATCTTTGAAGTACCTGGAGATACTTTGATTTACTACTGGTGGGTAAAATGAAACTCTTTCAGCTAAAGATAAACAGATTTTCTTAATCCACAGTAAAATACTGGATTATTTTGTTCAGTTGCATGAGGATACAGATATTTTCTATCCTTCCAGTGTTACTGTGCACTAACTGAGCCTTCTGTTTATATTATGGAATTTATTTAATTGTTTTGGCAACAATGAGGAAACATAAATACTCAACTTTGCATGAAGAGATTAAGCAGGACAAGTGCCGACTGCCACATAGCCGGTTTTCTGTGATGCATGTTCGTGTACATGTTGATGAGCAGAAAAGTGTCCAGTGCTTAGATATCTAAGTATTATGCATGATTTTCCTTGCTATTCATGTAGATAGAAGTTAATCCTATTTATGTGTGCACAATATTTTTTCTGTGTGAGGCTCTTGTGAAGAACTGAGATGGATCAAAGTAGCAGGATGAACTAGGATGGATGACTCTTGTTCTGAACGGATTTCAGAAGAATAAATATTTGTCTGAAGCTGCAACTAGTGTTGCTTAACCTGGAGAAAAGGAGGCTCAGGGGAGACCTCCTTGCTCTTGACAACTCCCTGAAAGGAGGTTGGAGCCAGGTGGGGGTCGGTCTCTTCTCCCAAGGAACAAGCAATAGGACAAGAGGAAATAGCCTCAAGTTGTGCCAGGGGAGGTTTAGGTTGGACGTGAGGATCAATTTATTCCCTGGAAGGGTTGTGAAGGGCTGTCCCAGGCTGCCCAGGGCAGTGGTGGAGCCCCCATCCCTGGAGGGGTTTCAAAGCCACGTAGATGTGGTGCTGAGGGACATGGTTTTGTGGTGGACTTTACAGTGGACTTGATAATCTTAAAGGTTTCTTCCAACCAAAACGATTCTATGATTCTTTGTTGGTGTTTTGCCTTTCCCCTTAAGAAACCCCGTGTCCTCATGTGGGAGCTGGGCTGCTGCTGAGGTTGCAGCAGAGGTTCATTTATCTGAAAGAGCAAGCCATGGGTTATAGGAGTTGTGTTGGTGTGACTCCAGAAAAACAGTCACCTTCAGCGGAAGCAAATTGAGTTACATTTGAAGAATTACAAATAAAGTGTAATTTACTGACCTGCTGAATGTCACAGGAGAGAATCATTAATGAGGAAGATAATGATATAATGACGTGATTGTAATGAGAGCGTGTGTTTCAGAGTAGCTTAAGCCCATTTTATGAAAGATTTGAAGAGATAGGGTGGGAGGGCTTTATGGGTAAGAGCAAAGAAATCACTGGCTTGTTTTTTGAGAAATAAGAAAACAAGTATATGAGTTCAAAGCGATGAGTGATCTTTGGAAGCAGACTAGGAAGATAAAGAAGATAGCCAACTAGGCTGGCTGGGAGAGCAATCCTGAAACCAGCAAATAACACTGGCAGTAGAAATTATGTTAGTCATGGTGGCCAGCAACAATGTGTGAATCCTGGAAATGACAGGGAAGGAAATGACAGGACTTCCCTGAAAGACCGTAGTGGAAGGGATGAAGAAATAGAGAATCAAAGATCACATCCAAACTAACTGAGAAAACAGAAATGGAAATCCAAAAGAGACACAAAGGTAAGACTTACACGGAGCCTCAGTTTGAGGAGATGACCAGACACCCAAGAAGAAACATCAAAAGTGACAGCTGTGAGGTGGTGCTGGAAGGAGAGAGTGGGGGAGTGAATGCATCTGGAAATTCTTAAGGATGGAATTTGCTGGTTTGGGCTTGATTTTTTTATTTAAGGGGCTGAAGGGTGTTACTGCGGAGATAGCTATCCGGTTTTGTGACTTACATCAACCTCTAGTGCAGTTCAGAGTAACGTGCTTTCCCCACAGATGACTGAAATTGTGGAAGGATCCATGGTAAATACTCTCACCTGTTGCAACTTGACTGAGGTGTAGCCCCATCTACTCATTCTAGATTGCATTTAAAAAACCAGAAAATGAAAAACAAATAAGGTGTCTATCATGCTTGTGCATTTTTTATTCTGTCCTAAAAGTTATTCTTAAATATGATTTCCTTCCCTGTTCTTGCTTTTCTCTTCATCATGTGTCCTTCTGTGAGCTCTGTGGTCTGTGGACGTCTCTGGGATGTTCAGTGGTCTGCATTCCTCCTGCTGTCCTTCTCCCCACCCTACCTTCGTATGTGACGTCTCCATGATGAATGGTAGAGAATGAAATAATGGCTATGACAGTCTAGTTCTGGCTTCTCAAAACGGGATCAAAGTAATTGTATGAGTTGTTATGGGAGGAGTGATTTCAAAAAGTGAAGTAGAAGCAACTGCCTATCTCAGACCACCCCATGATTCCCATGTTGGGCTTGATGTGATCCCTGAGACATGGTCCTAGCAGTGCATGCAGTAGGGTTAGCTGTGGGCTCAGGGGCTGTCACCAGCAAGGGTGGTGGTCCATCAGAAGGTGTAGGGACTTGCTGCCAAGGGCTGAGCGCTTGTGGAGGTGATGTACATGGCCATCAGCTTAGCAGAGGGTGGGGGCTTGCTGTCTCTCCAGCTTGAGCTGTGGGATCCTTGTGGCTGCTGGTGTACAGCTCAGGGAGGCTGCCTTCCTGCTGATCCTGGGGTTGTACTGGATGTCACAGGGGTGACAACCGCAGCTGCATCCTCAGTGGAGAGAGCTCACAGAATCCCAGCATGGTGGGGTTGGAAGGGACATCTGGAGATCATCTTGTCCAACCCCAACAGATCACCCAGAGCAGGGGGCCCAGGATTGTGTCCAGGCAGGCTTGGAATCTCTGCAGAGGAGACTCCACAACCTCTCTGGGCAGCCTGGGCCAGGGCTCTGTCAACCTCACAGGAAAGAAATTTTTCCTCTGCCATCACTCACGTGTGGCAACCGTTGGGTTATCCCAGTTTGTTGCTTAGGGCAGTGGTGGTCTGTCCCGTTCTTTCATCCTAACTGCATTTCACAGTAACCCGAGGTTGCAGGGAGCAACGAGCTCTGAATTAGGCAGTCAGCCAGTGTCAAATACACGCTCACTTTGAGTCAGTGGCTCTCTGGTTCATTAACATCATGGTCCGTCAGCCCCATGGTCAGTCACTTTTACCAGCCCTGGGCAGCCAGTGATGGTGTCTGGGGGTTCGCTTGCCCAGGGAAGAGTCTGCTCAGGTCTATCTTGCGTCTCCAAACTGTATTTTATTTTTTGCTTGAAGAGAAATACGCTTTCTTATGCTTTGTAGTACTTCAAGAAGAAAAGCAACATTACACCACATAGAGATACTTCTTACAAATTAACTACATCCCTGTATTTTTCAGGAAATTATCTTTTTCTTGGGAACATTATTTTAGTCATCTCATGTCTCACTGGGTTATGACCTTATTGTACTAGTGCAGCAGTTAGGTCTAAGTTTCTTCTTCCAGGGCATGTAAAAATAATTAAGTGATGCTGTCATCCACCAACTGACAGGACTCATACAAGCATGCTTTTTCTGGATTTGGTATTGTATCACATATTTCAGTTTAATAAAATGCTGCACATGTGTGAAACTTCAGTTCTTACAAAATTCTTTAAAATTTGGAAATTAATTTATTGATATTTACTTTCTGTTCAGAGAGAAAAGTTGCTTATTTCTCGGGTCTTCTGTTTCATGTAGTGGTTGTTTTATTGTAAGGGTTCTTGAACAGTGTTTCAGAGTAGTGACTTCACCTCTTTCCTAGCTTTTTTTAAAATACAAACATTTTAAGGGAAAACTTGGAGGTGGATTTAGTTCAGTGAAAGCCTGCAGAACATTTCAAGGCTTCTTTGCTTTTTGGAAGCCTTGTGCATTGCTGCTTGTGAAAAACGGGACGTGTTTATCTGGACAATTGTGAAGAACCGCAACGAGATGAACCGTTGCAGCTACGGCTGCAATGCTCTGGGGACTCCTTAGCCTCGTCTCCACTGGGAAGCCAAGTCTTTGCTAGAAATTGTTAGTTTGTTGTTTTTTTGTTTGTTTGTTTTCCTTCTTTCTTTGTAGCTGTTTTCTTAGGCAGAGCTTTAAACGCTGGCGTAGGCTGCTCAGAACGGTTTTCTGTAAACATGTTGCTTTGGTTTAATATATGCAAACCCTCCAACTGCATGTACATTTAACGGCCAAAAATGGCTGAGCAGTGAAAAAGGAATCCCTTTAATTCTTAGAAAGTGCAAAGTCACTTATCTTATGCACCCTGAGGTGATCAGGGGTATCTGACAGTAGGTTTACTGGCTGTTACTCTGTTTTTCTGGTGGAGAAGGCTGTAGCCTGAGGAAGGAAGGAAGAATTTTGCCCTTCTGTGATGACATGAAGAGTATGTAATCAGGGACCAGACATATGTGGAGGAAAAGGTGAATTTATACTGAGGTTGAGAGGGAGAACATGAAAGTGAGCACAGGGGGAGTCACAAAGTGGGGCACAGGCCACTTACTGATTTGGTAGGAAGAAGGAAGAAAGCTTTGAAAGGGAAGATTTGATGTGAATGTAGTAATGCATCTTGAGATGTGCTTGTGAAGAGTGGTCATAATATGCTGTACGGTCAGGGTGCCTCCTCCACTGCTTTTTCTGGATTCTTGCTGCTGCAAAAGATGCGTTTTTTATGTGCAAAGCAGTAATTCTCAGGTCAGACACTAGATTATGCACGTGGATCAGCATCTGCTCATCTACAATAACTGGTTTTGCTCATAGAAACATGGTGTTAACATGTTTTAATGGATGTGCAGTGAACTGCTTGTATGGTACAAGTACACACAGAAATCTGCTTTATTTTCACCTGTGGCTCAGTGACTAGACACTGAATGGAACATCTCTCTTATGAGGGGAGGCTGAGGGACTTTGGACTTATTAGTCTAGAGGAGAGAACACTGAGAGGGGATCTTTTTAATGCATACAAATACTCAGGGGGTGGCTGTTGGGAAGATGGGGCCAGCCTTTCTTTGGTGGTGCCCGGTAACAGGACAAGAGGTAATGGGCAAAGCTTCAATACAGGAAGCTTCACTTAAACATAAGGAGGAACTTCTTTACTGTGAGGGTTCCAGAGCACTGGAACAGGCTGCCCAGAGAGGTTGTGGAGGCTCCTTCTCTGGAGACGTGTTCCTGTGCGACCTGTTCTAGGCGATCCTGCTCTGGCAAGGAGGTTGGCCTAGATGATCTCCAGAGGTCATTTCCAACCCCCATGATTCTATGATGCTGTTGTGTTGTCATATTTCTTTCACCATGAGTAAGTTGCAGTCCTGTAGGACTTTCAGAAGGTGCTGTCCTTGCTGCTTGTTTTGTTGTTACAATAAAGCTGTGAAGCGCTTGTAACAACTAAGTGCCCTTTTTGTTGGCACTCCAAGGAATATGATATATATTAACAAGAAACAGTTATGAAAAATGCATGAAGTGCCAGGAACTACTGCAAACAAGGGTACTATAAACAGAGCCGTGATACCTGGTATGCTTAGAGAGAGGCTCTTTCTGTGGTAAAACATCAGCCTGTCTTGGTGCCAAAAACAGAAAAGAAAAAAAAAACCAAAACCTCTTTTTCTGTCCTTCTGCTATCTACACGTGTTCCCTAAAGCCTGTCATCTGTTGGTTGATGTTAGCTTGCATCTCAGCGCTGCGCTGAAGATGTATGTTGTGATAGCCCATCTTTGTACTGTCTTAGATACATTTGAACTAGACAAGGCATAAGGTCTAGGCAAGTCATAAAATGATTTCTTTTGGGACCTTCTGATTCATAAATGTTCTGCAACATATGGTCTCCACACGAATGTCTCAAACTCCACTTTAAAAATCACGCTTTTGTTTGCCCTTCTCTCAGTTTCCTTGGGAATGCTTTTCCAGGCCTTCCATCACTCTTGCAAGGGTAAACCCCTGTTAACTCCCAGTGAAAATCTCTTCATAGCCAACCTGTGCCTTTTTTACTGTGGTGCAAAAAACCCATTTCTTCTAGCTTTTGTTCCCTGTTCACTCTTGGCATCGCTCTCCTGCCTGTTACGTGTTTACCGACACCTGGTATTTCTCCTGTCTCTTGTTTGACCAAATAATTTGAACTTCTAAATTGTTCCCTAGGTCTTTTAGTAATCCTCTGCCTTACTTTGGGTCGTGGAAGGGTAAGTAAAACTTGTACACGCCTGTCTAGATGAGGTTTTCCCAGTGACTGGTATAATTGTGTACCTGTTTGCTGTACCAGTGATGTTGTCTTTTACTACACACTCTCTTCCAGTACAGCTGTGTCATGCTGGTTTTGTTTGATCTGCTCACAGAGCAAATGCTGTTGTTTACGGCTGCTCAGCCCCATTTACACCAGCTTGTTTCGTTGGTGTTAAATATGTAGTTATTCTTTTTTGGTATTACTCAATGTAATCCCATTCCTGCTCTTTCAGTCCTCAGGATCACGCAGTGCTTCTGGGAGGCTGGTTTGTCTGTATGGACTGTACCTCCCAGCTCTGTGTTATTAACAAGCTTCATTATCACTCGTATTTTAATTGCCAAGTCAACTAAAAAAAATAGTACAGAGCATGCCAAGATCTGTCCTTGAGGAACTCTGCTAATGACCTTTCTGCAGCTGGAAAGTACTTCCAGCATTACTCAGATTGCTTCTTCTCTAGCCACCTCCATTTCGTACTTTTAATATATTATCATGTAATATTTTATCAGCCACTTTAGTGAAGCTGAATAGAAACAAAGACTGACTGCGATTGTCTAGGCTGGTTAAGAACAACATTATGTAGGTCTGGCTTTGGCAAACGTGAGGTTTACACCTTTCTATGTCTGTTTTTCTTCCCTTTGGAACTGTTTTGGATTCTATGCAAAAACAGTACAAGGAGGCTAACGATATTCTCCTTTTTAAAAATTTCCCTATGTATTTGCTCTTCTCATGCTGATTGATAAGGTGATTAGAAGCTTTTCCTACTAGATGAGCTTTGTTCATTAATTCTTCCAGTATCAAGGATAGGCATTATTTTACCCCTTTGTTTAAAGAGGTTAAATATCTTATCTCACCTCCCCCCCCCCCCCCCCCCCATGTATCTGATTTTATTTATGTTTATTTTGTTGTCTTTTATGCCCAATGAAGATTTGCACTGAAGATCTCCACCCAGAGATAGCTGGTGATACTATTTTTTTTCAAATTTATGTAGTCATTGGGTTGAGCTACTTCATCCTTCTCCTCTTTTTTGGCCAGAGGGGCTTTTCACCAGACTTAAATTATCATGCTGGCAATAAAAATACCAGTAAAATATATTGCTGCAGAGGGGCTGAATAACAGCAAGACGTCACCATTAGAGCTGTCAGAGGTGTGGCTCTTACATTATGCAGGCTATTTACTGGCTGTCATCACTAACCTGCTGCATTGTGTGGCTGGCATGTCCCCATGTCCTCCAGGGGTGACCAAAACAAAGGTGGCATCAACAGCTGTGCACCTGGATGTGCTAACAGCTCATCCTGCTATTTTAAAGTGGTAGAAGGTGCTGACAGATGGCATGAATTAATTACCTTTTGAAACCACCTGAAAAGAAAACCTCCCTAGCTACATTAACAATTAAAGAAACAGATGAGAAAAGTCATCATGCAGATGAGGGGGTCCTGTGTAAGCTTATGGATTTCCCTGTGGAGATGGTCTGAATGCTCCAAAGTCAACCACGAGGGTTGCTAGAGAGGTATTTGCTCTTCCCCTCATTGTGCTTGGTTCCTTTTTATAGCAATTCCAGTCGCCAAGTGCCAGAGGTATTAGCTGGCCACCAACGTTTGATTCTGCTCAGCTCTAGCTTCAGTTTATTGATTATCATTCAGGAGCAGAAAACAGGATTTGACCTGGGAAGTTGGGTAGTCTTCTGATTTCCACTGCGTGCATATGGATACTGCAAAACTAAGACATTGGTGGTAGGAAAGCTGCATCCACCACAGAGTCACGTGGCATGGCAGGGGTTGGAAGGAAACTCTGGAGATCATCTGGTCCAGCCCCCTGCTCCAGCAGGTCACCCAGAGCAGGGGGCCCAGGATCGCGTCCAGGCGGGTTTGGGATCTCTGCAGAGAAGGAGACTCCACAACCTCTCTGGGCAGCCTGGGCCAGGCTCGGACACCCTCACAGCAAAGAAGTTTCTCCTTCTGTACAGATGGAACCTCCTGGGTTCCAGTTTGTGCCCATTGCCCCTTGTCCTGTCTCTGGGCAGCACTGAAAAGAGTCTGGCCCCATCCTCTTCATCTCCACCCTTTAGCTCTTGATCAGCATCGATCAGATCCCCTCTGAGGCTTCTCTTCTGCAGCTCAACAGCCCCAGGGCTCTCAGCCTTTCTTCATCACAGAGATGCTCCAGTCCCCTCAGCATCATCTCTGTAGCCTCCACTGGACTCTCTCCAGTAGTTCCTTGTCTCTCTTGAACTGGGAAGTCGAGAACTGGACACAATACTTCTGATGTGCCTCACCAGGGGAGAACAGAGTGGGAGGAGAACCTCCCTTGACCTGCTGGCCACACTCTTCTTAATGCACCCCAGGACACCATTGGTCTTCTTAGCCATGAAGGCCTGCTGCTGTCTCATGGTTAACCAGTTGTCCACCAGGACTCCAAGGTCCTTTTCTGTGGAGCTGCCTCCCTTGACCTGCTGGCTGCACTCTTCTTAATATACCCCAGGGCACCATTGGCCTTCTTGGCAACAAGGGCACACTGCTGACTCATTACTTCAGTCACGTTGGTCACATTTTGGTCACAAATTACTTTGGACGCATTACTTTGATTGTTTTTTCTTGCATGTTATTTAAAAGCAAAGAACACCAACAAATGAAAGACAACTAGTTTTCAAGCCAGAAGAGGTGAGAAAAGTGCCTGGGTATATCAGGATTAGTCTTGCTTGCTTCTGCATATACTAGATAGCAACTTACTCCTTCCAAAAAACTAGACTCTGAAGAGATTCTCTGAGTTCTTCCATTTGCTGTACGAAGACAGACCTATATGCAGTTCCTCTGGATGTTGTCCCCTCAGTGACGGTAGCCCTCACTTGTTTGTCTGCTGTTCTGGAAGGTTGGAGGGCAGGCCAGTGACCCCCAGGGCGTGGGGTATATATATCCCGTTGAGCTGGAGGTGGAACCATTGCCAAGTGGGAGAGTCCAGTTTCCCTGTGGGTTCTGGGATAATTATCCTCTCTCAGAAAGGTTTTGTGACACCTTCACGATCCCTGAGGTCAGTGGTGTGAGGAAATTCTGCGTACCTTTACAGAGATCAGCACTCAGCCCCACAGATTTTGCCTTGAAAAAGAACGCGGAGTACAGATATTTAATTTGATGGTAATTAACTTTGAGCAGTGTACCAAAGTGTTTGGCACATTTAGAAGTGTTTTAAAATTAAGGTTTCAGTTTGTTTCTGAGAAATTTTGTAGTTAACCCAGTTTCTGCTCTTGATGCATGACTGACTGGGTACCATATGATGAACTGCGTTACATAAGATGCTCAAATTGTTGATCCAAAATTCCAGCTATTTAACTCTTCTGGGATCTGCGCGTTTCTTGTTTTATTTTTGTCCTGTTTTCTCTTTTCAGTATTTGAAGTGTTGATTTGAAGCCCTTTTCCGCCAGCGCTGTTAGCAGAAAGAACTTATGTACACCCATCTGCCTGTTCCTTGGGCACGGGAATGGGCTACAATGTCAGGAGCTCCTAGCTTTGTGGTGTAGATTTATACAGGTGGGATTTTTCCGGCTTTTCCCTCTGTTTTCCTCTACACAGGTTTGTGTCTTGCAGCAGGATATAGTGGAATAAGAATCATCAGCATCATTGGTTCCAGCTGCTTCCTCAACAGAAAAACCACATTTAATTTGGATTAACTTTGTCGTCTCCTGAATATTTTGAGAGGAAGAGAGTTCCTTTCCTTCCGTGCATCTTCCCCACCCAGATGTTTGGGTCTTGATTGTGTTTTATTAGTAAGTCCAACGCTTTCTTAGCCGTAGGGCTGCAGTGCAGAAAGCAGATGCTCCTATTAGAAAACATTCCATGATATGGGAAGCTTAATTATCAAAGGCAAAAATCAGGCTCTCATTCGATTTTCCACTTGATTAATTTTTTTTTTTTTTAAAGCCAAAAGTACTATTTATTTTTACAGTAACACTGATGATAGGGTAAGAGCTGGGAAATACAAAGCTGCAACTCCATGGCTGAACAAGGGAGATAACGATGGTTCATCTGCAGAAAGCATTATTTTCTTCTAATAAGACATGGCAGTGTTTCAGTTTGTAGCTGTGAAGCTTTAATTGCAATTCATAATTATTTATAAATTATGTCTGTGTAGGCTCTTCCCATAGGAACCTGTGTCTTTATCAGCAGAGGGTTCGGGGGGAGAAGACTGGAAGGTAGACTTGAAGGACCACACATGTAATCTTAGGGGTATTTGAAAGTAAACGTTGGGTTTGCACTTCAGTGGATCCTGTGAGACACAAGACAAGGCCAGAGAGGTCCGATTTCCTGAAATGCATGGAGAGTAGAAGAAGAGAAGAGTTTTATGGGAAGTTTGCTTGAGAGAAACAAACCAACCCAATTTTCCTTGATGAAAATAGCAATTTTTGAGTTGGTTGGTCAGAAACCTCAGTATTTTTGCCCCCCAGATATTAAAGAAGGTGCTGTCGGTGTTGAGTTGCTGACGTGTTTCTTCTGTACCTGGTTGCATGCCTCACTTGCATCCAGACGCCGCATATGAGCATAGCAGGAATGGGTTGAAAATCTGACAAGAGTATGTTAAAATATAATTTATTAAAAAATATTCATAGAAAATAGATAGGGAACAAGATTTAAAAAAAACCCAAATAAACACGGTGTTCTTGGTGAGTGGTTTGGTTTTGCTGATTCAAATTAGAAGTTCTTCCCGAATTAAAGCTGAAGTGAGGGAGTCGAAATTCTGTTCTTAGATCCGTGCTACACAAGAACTTCTCAACTAGGGGAATTTCACAGATTGAACTGATAACAGCATAGCTTCCCCTGTCTTTGTGCAGCTTGTTTATGTAAAAAGCTGTCCTTGGAGGACAAGAAAAAATAGCCTCCTTGCTCTTCTATGTTGAGTAATGAGGGATTTGAGAGAATGATGTGTGTGGTTCTCTGGAAGATGAGATCGAGCTGATCACCTCAGGATACTGCTTCCCAGCTGTGCTCTCCCCTTGAATTTGGGGAATTTATTCTGTGAATTGTTTTCCAACACATTTTTTGAAGAAGGCCGGGCTGATGTATTGTTGGTATTGCCTGGAAATAAAGAATTTCTGGGCTCTTACTTAGTTAAAAGGGTTTCTTTGATGTCATTTTCCAATGCTAATAGAGTTGTTTTGGGTTTGCGGAATGGTAAACCCACCTGAGAACAAAACCAAGTTAATCAAAATTCAGTTTTAGCTTTTTGTCTCTATTTACCAGTAACACCTCTGTTCCCTAAGCATTTATAGCTCCTTAATCCACAGGTAGAAGTTAGCTCTACTGTACTGACGGGATGGGAAGCCTAGAGCGATCGTGTAACATCCTCAAAAATACAAAGTCCAATCTCCGAAGTCCAAGAAAAATGTGAGAAATGCTAAACTGTTCTTTTGTTCCTTTTCTCATTCCCAGTTTGAAAGCTGGAGTAAAATTGTATTAGTTGTAACTGAGAATTACAGTGGCTGTTACTTACGCCACGTTGACTGCGGGGCACACACATTGAACCGCTGAAGGAGCGATTTCTTCAGTGTTGTCAGGATTATGTAGTCATAAATCAGAGCTCATTTTCCTTGGCCTGGCATTGGCAAAACCGTGGACTCAGGGGAAACTTCTGCTGGGATGTGGCTTCTGATGCAGACTCCATATTAATCTAGTTGTTAATCTAGTGTCACTCAGAGGATAAAGCTGGAGTGGATGTCCTGGAAGGCAGAGCATCTGGAGACCACGTTAAGGCCACGGTTTGGGTCTCTGGATTGTTGCATTGAGTTCAGAGCTCAGTCACTGCCAGAGAGAAAATTTAAACGTGCTGGTTTTGTTAGATACTGGGCAAAATGGAGACATGGTCTTAATGGAGGTGACCAGGAGTTTAAAATACTCTATTGCTTTGTGTGGAGTGTTGTATGGCAAGAAAATCGAAACGGGTAGAATATGGATCAGCAAAGCTTCTAAAATCTGGTGCTGTTCTATAGGAGAAGTGTTAGGTATTTGTTGTAATAAAGGTTCTTTCTGGACACAGTCATACATCTTTAAGTTTTCTGTGGTACTGGAAGTGAGATGGATTTGTGCAGTACTCCAGCTCTACAGACAGCCTGAAATAGTTGCAAACCTTCTTTAGGTTGGACGAGGCATGTGGAGGTGACTGACTTCTTGCACCGATGGCGGCTGTATCACAGGCCACCAATGTCTCCTGTGCTGCTCACAGCAGCGCTGGGACCACCCTCCACCCTGCATGCAGCTGATGTGCCCACTGCTGACTACGGTTCTTTTAAACCAGGTTCTGCACATCTGGGTGGTGTTCCATTTGCGTTTCTTCATGCGGCACACAGATGATGTTGGCTTCTGAGACTCTGTAAATAAACCAGGTGAATTCTTGTGACTTGACTCACTGGAAACTAGGAAGTAGCTTTGTGTAGTCATGCGTATACAGTACGAATGGACCTTTCTCCTACGTTCCTTACCTTCCTGAACAGCTGCTGCTCACAGCAGATGGATGTTCATAGCACTGACTGATACAGCCTTCCAGAAAGTTATGGAATTCTTATTTGAACTAAAAGAGAGGAGATGTAGGCTAGATTGGGAAGATCTTTTTACAAGGAGGGTGGTGAAACACCAGCCGAGGTTGCCCAGAGAGGTGGTAGAAGCCCCATCCCTGGAATGGGGATTCTTCAGTTAATGTGCTGGCAGTTTATGCTAATTCAATTGAACACTTCATGTTTTATTCTTTAACAGAAGAGGCTTTTCTTTGGTCATGGGCCAGGTGCAGGGGATGCTGTGTCCTTCTTGAAAGCACCTGAGCACCCTCGCTTCCCAGTGGCGTACGTAGCAAACCCAACCACTGTGCAGACAGTAGTTTGATTCTCTAAGATACTAGTTTTATTCTGCAGCAGCTTCCATGGCCCTTGAGTGTCTCTTCAGCAGCAGTGCACTTTCCATTACCGTTAGCAGAGGTTCCCTGCTCTCTTCTGCATTTTGCATTTGCCAAACTGAGCGTTGCGTTGTGCTTTTTCTTTTATACCGAGTGTTTCGACAGAAGCTGGAGTAATGTTGGGTAACTCCTCCTATTAATCTCTGAATTTTCAGATTCCCCTGTATGTTTAGTTCCGTAGTCCCCAGCACTTTTCAGTGGGAGGACTGCGTCATTCTGTGTCCATACGCTGCTTGAGATTTTCACATGAGAGGTACTGTCTTCTGCATCTTCTTTCCAGAGCAGCCAGAGTGCAGATGTTTCTGCCTTCAGCAGCTTGGCTAGATCCACACAGCCTGCTTTCTATGAGCAAAGTAGGTATGTGTGTCTGCATCTGCACTGTGGGGTTTTTTGGCTGCTCTCACCAATACAGTGGGAGAGGTTGGTTGTGGCTGTGCCGCCTTTCCCTGGTGGGTGCGATGCCCTCATCCAAAAGGTGCTGTTGTTGGAGAGAGGAAGAGTGCTGCTGGATCTCCTAGGGATGGTGGGGATGGCTGATACAACTACCGTTTGCTGCAGGAAAGTGTCACTGCCCATTTGCTTCTCCTATGCAAGGTCTGTCAGGGGAGATGACAAAGGACTGTGTGCTGCTGTTACACCTAAAAACCTAGATAAAGATCTTGGGAAGCTTGTGTTAGCTGGTGAAAAGCTAGGAAATCATAGAATCATAGCGTGGTTTGGGTTGGAAGGGACATTTAAAGCTCATCTAGTCCAACCCTCCTGCATTGAGCAGGGACATCTGCAACTAGAGCAGGTTGCTCAGAGCCCCGGCCAACCTCACCTGCAATGGTGCCAGGGATGGG